>MJHO01000195.1:56002-75378 GCA_002076135.1 Xerophyta viscosa | reverse complement strand
CATAACTTCTTGCACAGAGCTCTAAATACTTTGCAAATACTCCCATTAGAAAGAGAACGTAAATATCTTTCAAACGAGACTACATTCATCTCATTTGGAGTTCTCTACAAAAAGTTATGTAGAAAAGTGTTCGCAAGTATTCGCAGGTGTTCGCGGGTGTTCGCGGGTGTTCGCAGGTGTTCGCAGGCGTTCGCCGGCATGTCCTAGTATTCATTTTATACTTGTTGGAAAAGATCTTTGAGTCCTCTTTCAAATGAGACCAGTTTCATCTCATTTGGAGCTATATACGAAAAGTTATACTAAAAACACCGAACCGCTGTCAAATACCGTAGCAGCTTGACGTTGATTCGGTATTTTTTAGATAACTTCTCGTACAGAGCTCTAAATGCAGTGAAATTAGTCCCATTGGAAAGATAATTCAAGTAGCTTTCCAACGAGGCTGATTTCAGCTCATTTGGACTAGTATACAAAAAGTTATGTAGAAAGGCGTTCGCAAGTGTTCGCAGGTGTTCGCGGGTGTTCGCGGTGTTCGCAGGTGTTCGCAGGCGTTCTCCGGCATGTCCTAGTATTCATTTTATATTTGTTGGAAAGTTCTTTGAGTCCTATTTCAAATGAGACTAGTTTCATCTCATTTGGAGCCATATACGAAACGTTATACTAACAATACCGAAACGCTGTCAAATACCGTAGCAGCTTAATATAGATTCGGTATTTTTGACATAACTTCTCGTACAGAGCTCTAAATGCTTCGAAACTACTCCCATTGGAAAGAGAACTTAAATATATTTCAAACGAGACTAATTTAATCTCATTTGGAGTTCTCTACAAAAGTTATGTAGAAAAGTGTTCGCAAGTATTCGCAGGTGTTCGCGGGTGTTCGCAGGTGTTCGCAGGCGTTCGTCGGCATGTCCTGTTAGATTTTTTAATCTAATATGGGCTAATATTAATTGTGATTATAAGCTAAGATAATATGGTCAAATAAGAGACATTAAGTAGCCCATGTTATTTGGTCTTTAAAGGGCTTATTATTCTATTTAATAAGATGTGGGCTAAATTGTGTAGGCCTAATAGGCCCATTAGGGATTATTAGATGGAAACCCTAATTTGCTTGTTATAAAGAGAGTGCTAGGTCCCCTCTCTAATTAGCCGATTCATAAGATTTTTATCTCTATCATCTAAGAGAAGAAGTGGCGTGATTTAGAGAGAAGAACTTAGTGCACCTGATCATCTCCGGTTAAATTCCTTCCGCTTACAGAGATAATGGATTCAAAATCAGGTTACTCATAATTCTTCTAATTCTGGTGTTCTAATAATCATGTAGGATCTTGGAGGAAGAATAATTTATACTTTTCGAATTATTCTATCAATTGGTATCAGAGCATACTACATGATTTTAGAATCCATGATTTTTCTTCTTCTCTGTGTGTAATTCGCACATATTGTGATTGAATTAAGAAATTTGTTTGCATTCGTTAATTCACTTATTTGTTTTTATTAAGATTGTCAGTGAACAGGATAAGTGAAAAATCTCAATGGCAATAATTGCTTTTGAAAACGGATTTGATATGGATTTATTAAGTTATTTTATGTGAACCCAAAGTTATATGTTGATTTCAGCAGTTTATATAAAGCCATAATAAAGATGATTCTTCATGTAAATTGAATTTTTTTTTTTTTTATGTGACATCAGAGATAATTATGCCTACATATCTCATAAAGTTTTAATGTCACACTGGAGAGATTTTGTTATCTCTCATAAAGTAGACTCACAGTGCGTTAGCATATTTAAATTGTAACATTATTAAGAGATAATTCTTGTATCTCAAACGAACTAAGTTACATTGTTAGGTTGTGATTAAAGACATATATGGCCCCATGTCTATACAGATTAAATCACATCATTAAAGTTATTTTGAATGGATAATATAAAGTGTATCCTGGCATTAAAGAGAGTTTTATAAATTGATTGAATTATTGTCACCAAAGTGGTTTATTCATTTGATTTACAGGATTTGAAATTTTAATGGTAAAAGGATGTCTCTGAATAAGTACAAAATTCTTCTACCCAAAGGTGTTGATTTTGTATAAGGTTTAGAGATGTAACATGAGACATATGGTTAGGAAGTAATTTATCTAAGTAATCTATCCACCCAAAGGTGATAGTTCTGTGAAGGTAAGAATATATTCCTATATAGTCTCATTTTGAGAATTTAGAATTACATATTATGCATTCAGCCCAAAGGTGGTGCGTAATGATGTGTCTAAATTCCCAATTATGATATTTTTATGGCTTTTCATAATTTTATCCTATGTTTGCTAATATATTGCATTATATTTGATGTATTCAGTCACCTTTTCTGTCAACAATAATATGGTTACTATTGAGGTGTTGACTGGTTCAAATTTCAAGAAGTGGAAACAAGATGTGGAATTTGCTGTTGAGATAGCTGATGTGGATTTAGCAATGACCACAGATAAGCCAGCTGATCTTATTGAGACAAGCACAGATGCACAAAAACAGACGCATGCAGCTTGGTGGAAGTCGAATCGCATGTGTTATCTAACAATGAAGAGGTCCATTCCTGAACACCTACTGAGTGGTCTTCCTAACACTGCAGAGGCTAAGGAGTTCCTAACTGCTGTGTCCCAGAGGTATAAGGTCTCCTCAAATGCTGAAATAGGTACTCTATTGAGGGAACTCTACTCCATGAGGTATGATGGGGTTGGAGGCGTTAGGGAATACATCATCAAGATGGTTCACTATCAGACTAAGCTGCAAGCACTGAATATTTCTCTTCCTGATGCATGTATTGTTCATCAAGCATTGAACACCCTCCCAACTGATTTTGGTTTACTTGTAACCACGTATAATTCTCAGGATGAGGCATGGGGTATCAATGACTTGATTACTAAGTGTGTTGCTGAAGAAGAGAAACTAAGGAGTGAGAAATCACAAGCTGCTCTTTTGGTGTCCAAGCCCAGTGGTACAGGACAGGGTAAGAAAGCTAAATTTCCTACACCTAAAAATGTTCAGAACACTAATTCTGGTCAGTCAAGTACTGTGGGTGTCAACAAAGTTACATTTAAGAAAGATAGATGCCATTTTTGTAAGAAGAAAGGTCATTTTAAAGCGAACTGCCTCAAATATAAAACTTGGTTAGAGAAACGTGAGAATAAAGGTAACTCTTTGGCTCTTGTTTTATATGAATCCAATTTAGCTATGGCCCCATCTAGTTCTTGGTGGCTTGATAGTGGAGCAACTAACCATGTTGCATTCACTATGCAGGGGTTCGTAAGCAGGAGGAAGCCAAATAAAGAAGAGAGTAAACTCATGGTTGGCAACAACATGGAGGTGGACGTAGAATTTATAGGAGTAGTTTGTTTAAATCTGGAATCTGGTGTTAAACTTACTTTAAAAAATACTTTCTATGTACCGTCTTTTAGGAGAAATTTGATTTCAGTTTCTGTTTTGGACAAAGAAGGTTACTCTTTTAATTTTCAAAATGAAAATGTTTCCTTATCTTTGCATTCCACTGTTATTGGGCATGGTGTTTTGTTAAATGGATTATATAGAATGTGTTTGACTCCAAATGATATTTATGCCACTGCACTTAATGTTGAGCGAGTTGTTGCCAAAAGGCCCCTAATTAAGGAAAAGTCTTCCATGTTGTGGCATAAAAGATTAGGCCATATTTCTAGGGAAAGAGTAGAAAGGTTGATAAAAGATAACATCCTTCCTACTCTTGACTTTAAGGACCTAGAAACATGTGTTGACTGTTGTAGGGGAAAAATGACCAAAATTAAGAAGAAGGGTTCAGTTCGTAGCAGTGATCTTCTGCAAATTATTCATACAGATATAAGTGGTCCCTATCCACCCACTATATGCAGTAATAAATACTTTATAACATTTATTGATGATTTTTCCCGATATGGATATATGTTCTTGATTAAGGAAAAGTCTGAAGCTCTTGATAAATTCAAAATCTACAAGACTGAAGTTGAGAAGCAGCTGGAAAAAGTAATCAAAATTGTTAGATCAGATCGTGGAGGCGAGTATTATGGCAAACATGGGGTTGCAGGGCAAGTTAAAGGTCCGTTTGCTAAATACTTGGAAGTCTGTGGTATTATCGCCCAGTTTTCCATGCCAGGTAGTCCTGAACAGAATGGTGTTGCTGAAAGGCGAAACAGGACACTTAAAGATATGATGAGGAGCATGCAAAGTAGGACTAACCTTCCTAATTATCTTTGGGGTGAGGCTATTAAAACAGCATTATATATTCTCAATAGAGTGCCCAGTAAATCTGTTGCTAAAACTCCATTTGAGTTGTGGACTGGACGTAAACCTAGCCTCAATCACTTTCGTGTATGGGGATGTCCTTCGGAGGTACGCATTTATAACGCTCATGAAAATAAGATGCATCCAAAATCTACTCGTTGCTATTTTATTGGATACCCTGAGCATTCTAAAGGTTATAGATTTTATTGTCGAGATGGAGGTGCTAGAATTGTGGAATCACAAACAGCAAAGTTTTTGGAGCACGATGTGGCTGATGAAAATGACTCTAATATCACAAATGAGAATGTGCAGATAAAAACAGTTTATGTTCCTCTACCTATACAACAGGATCTTGTGGAGTCTGTACCTGTGGTTGCTCCTATAGAAGAACAAGGACCTCCTCTTCATCATGAGATTCCTCAACCACAGGATATAGTAGAACAGATTCCACTTAGGAGATCCATTAGGGAGAGGAGATCTGCCATCTCATCAGATTATGTGGTATATCTGGGAGAGCATGATTATGAAATAGGCCATGTTGTTGATCCTGTTACTTTTACAGAAGCTGTTTCTAGTCCTCAATCTGACATATGGTGGGATGCAATGAGAGATGAAATGCAATCTATGAAGCATAATGATGTTTGGGAGCTTGTTGAGTTGCCTACAAACTGTAAGCCTATTGGATGTAAATGGATTTACAAGACCAAAAAGGACTCTAAAGGGAAAGTTGAGAGGTTTAAAGCCAGATTAGTTGCCAAAGGTTTTACTCAGAGAGAAGGGATCGATTTTAATGAGACTTTCTCTCCTGTTTCTTCCAAAGACGCATTTAGAATTGTTATGGCACTAGTAGCTCATTATGATTTAGAGCTACATCAGATGGATGTAAAAACCGCATTCCTGAATGGAGACCTTATTGAGGAGGTCTATATGATGCAACCTGAAGGATTTATAGAAGATGGTAAAGATCATCTTGTGTGTAGCCTTAAAAGATCTATTTATGGTCTTAAGCAAGCATCCCGACAATGGTACCTAAAATTTGATGAAATAATCACATCTTTTGGATTCATCGAAAATAAAGTGGACAGGTGCATATATCTCAAGGTAAGTGGGAGTAACTATATCTTTCTCATTCTTTATGTGGATGATATTTTACTTGCAAGTAATAATCTAGGCATGTTGCATGAGGTTAAGCAACTATTGTCCAGACAATTTGACATGAAAGACCTTGGAGATGCATCTTTTGTTCTAGGCATTGAAATCCAAAGAGATAGGTCTCGAAACTTGTTGGGTCTCTCTCAGAAAGCATACATTGATCGCATACTAAAAAGATTTAACATGTATAATAGCAATCCTGGAAATGTGCCAATCCATAAGGGTGATACATTGAGTTTGGCACAATGTCCTAAAAATGACACTGAGAGAGAGTCAATGAAGAATGTCCCTTATTCTAGTGCAGTAGGGAGCCTGATGTATGCTCAGGTTTGTACTAGACCGGATATTGCCTTTGCAGTAGGTCTTTTGGGAAGATATTTATCTAATCCTGGATGGGACCATTGGGTCGCTGTGAAGAAAGTTTTGAGATACTTGAAGGGAACAAGAGACTATATGTTGATTTACAAGAAGGTTGAAAATCTTGAACTATTAGGATACACAGATTCTGACTTTGCAGGATGTAAAGATGATAGAAAATCCACATCAGGTTATGTTTTCACACTAGCAGGAGGTGCAGTTTCTTGGAAAAGTATCAAGCAGACATTGTTGACTTCGTCCACTATGCAAGCTGAGTTTGTGGCATGCTATGGAGCAGCTACACATGCTGTATGGTTACGTAATCTCCTTGCTGAAATGTCCATTATCAATTCTGTATCTAGACCCATCCGGATATATTGTGATAATATTGCTGCAGTTTTGTTCGCTAAGAATAACAAAGGTATGAAAGGGTCAAAGCATATGGAAATCAAGTACTTAACTCTGAAAGAGTTAATAAAGAAAGGTGAAGTAGAAGTAGAGCATATATCGACTGAGTGTATGGTTGCTGACCCCTTGACTAAGGGACTCCACCTTAATGTCTTTAGAAGGCATGTTGCTAGCATGGGTTTGGTAGAGTCATTTGATGTCCTTGGTTAGTGGGAGGCAATATATTTGCTCTACTGTTGTTTTGACTATTATTGATTTTTATTATAATTATCATTTTTTTTATTACAGTCATAAAGTTTAACATACATTTGTATAAGTAAAGTCTTTAGACATGTGTTAGTCTTAAGCAAGAGCCTGGGGCAATTTAGTATTTAACATTAGGCTCTCATGTGTATGTCTTGTAACACATCAAGATATCCTGGATATAAAGTTAATTTTGAGACATGCAGGTTTGTTTGTTTAAACCATAAAGAATTTTCTCTTGCATATCTATAATGCATAAAGAAGAGGAATTTGTGACCGACAAGTAAAATAACACAATATATAGACCGCAAAGTTAGTGCTATTTATGCTTGCTACACTACTACATCTAGTTCATGTGAACAAGATTCATTAATATTCGTAACCATAGAAAGAACTGTATCGCATTAAATGATGCAGCTTCTGCTACGATTCGATGTTACGGATCTTGTTTGACAGAATGATATTTTAGAATAGTCTCTTGATCAAATTCTGAGCTCGAACTATTATATTAGCATAACGTTAGTCATAATTAATATCGCCCAAGTGGGAGAATGTTAGATTTTTAATCTAATATGGGCTAATATTAATTGTGATTATAAGCTAAGATAATATGGTCAAATAAGAGACATTAAGTAGCCCATGTTATTTGGTCTTTAAAGGGCTTATTATTCTATTTAATAAGATGTGGGCTAAATTGTGTAGGCCTAATAGGCCCATTAGGGATTATTAGATGGAAACCCTAATTTGCTTGTTATAAAGAGAGTGCTAGGTCCCCTCTCTAATTAGCCGATTCATAAGATTTTTATCTCTATCATCTAAGAGAAGAAGTGGCGTGATTTAGAGAGAAGAACTTAGTGCACCTGATCATCTCCGGTTAAATTCCTTCCGCTTACAGAGATAATGGATTCAAAATCAGGTTACTCATAATTCTTCTAATTCTGGTGTTCTAATAATCATGTAGGATCTTGAAGAGGAAGAATAATTTATACTTTCGCAATTATTTCTATCATTTGGTATAAAGCATACTACATGATTTTAGAATCATGATTTTTCTTTTCTCTGTTGTGTAATTCGACATATTTGTGATTGAATTAAGAAATTTGTTTGCATTTCGTTTAATTTCACTTATTGTTTTTAATTAAGATTGTCAGTTGAACAGGATTAGTGAAAAATCCACTGGCAATTAATTGCTTTTGAAAACGGATTGATATGGATTTTATTAAGATTATTTTATGTGACCCAAATTTATATGTTGATCTCAGCAAGTATATATATAAACGCCATTAATAAAATGATCTCTTCATCGTAGAATTGAATTTTTATTTTTTTTTTATTGTGAACACCATCAGTTTGAATATAATTACCACATGGAAAACCACTGATCAACTCGGCTTATTCTCAGTTTGATGTTATGCCTTGACCTCAGACTTGAATGTGTTTACTCACATTAAGTCATCATACCTAATAGTGCTCCAATGGAAATTCTACTATTTTAGTGTCGTTTCCAAAGATATAGCGGTCAAGCTGATACAAGGAACCATCTGGGTCAAGATAAATATAAGCACATGCATAAGCATACGATATATTAATCAAATATGAGAATCCCTGTTCAACCATCCTATAAAGGAGGTGAGACACTCCTATGTGTCTTTGAATAGAACTAGCTCAGAAACACATCCTTGGCACCGAGTACGATGTGAACAATAAGAAATGTCTAATGTCACAGTAACGAGCCAAACAATCTATTAAAGACAGGATATATTTGATTACTCTGAGCTGTATTAGAGTATTGACAGATACTCCCTACTCTCAACGCTCAAATTCAGGTGTTAGAAAGGAACAGACAGGGCTTACTAGGGCATGTGAACTATTCACACAAATAAGTTTCAAGTGATGATATGATTATTCATACTCCACACGGTGGTCGTCGACTTGCTAGACGCTTTAACCACGATCTGTGAATAAAATATAATTAATTGGTCCGAATTATCAATTATTTGTTAATTAGTTGAATTACTATTTATATCACTGCCGGCGTGAACTGAACCTAATAGAGTCACACGCAAATGCGACCGATCGCGAAAAAACCGAAATTTTGTGCTTGAGGGGCTGCTTTTGCCAAGTCCAAAGTGTTGGGGACCTAAGGTTTTGCAAATGCTTGGGCACGTTTTTGCAAAATAGCAAAGAAATGAGTTTTTAATGCATTGCTATGAAAATATACTACTTGATATATATATTCATGAATAGTCTTCGTCTCCAGCAGCCAAAAAAAAAAGGAAAGCAGCGCCGCGAAGGAGGAAGAGCTAACCCTACCGCCGCTAGCACGGTGTTACGCTCATCCTCGCGCGGCCATCTCCTCCACCGATCCCTCCTCCGACAAGCAGGCCGATAGGACGAGGAGAGACATCCGGTGAGCTTTTGGATATAAAGGCCTTCGGAGAAGCTCTCGGCCGACGGCGTGACGTCTTGAACTCCATCGTCAGTCGCGGCTGCAACATCCTGGTCAGCCGACGACGGTGACGAAGCCGAGCTCCGGTGATCCGCGGCGTCTAGATGCTGCGTGAAGACGTTGCATGAAGCCGTGTCTTTGCCTTGGACAACGACGTACGTATCGGCGAGTGGAGAGGCAGTCGGGCGACGGCAAGGAGTTGCTGACCAGAGGCAGTGCGGCGAGTGTCGCGGGCGAGCTTCGGACGGCAGTCGGGGAGTGTCAATTGCAAGCAGGCAGAGGAGGAAGGTGATTACACTGTTCACACGGGCTCAAGCTTGGTACGGGCAATGTTTGATTTAAGGCCCAAGTTCCGGATTTAATTCGATTAAATCGGATTTCACGGTTTCGCGAGCGTCTCAGCGTGGCACTGCATTAGAAGGCCGGTATTTTTCGCAGGCTCTAATTCATCAGAATACTGACGGACATATTACCGTGGGTGTCTCCGACCGCCCAGGTACTTCTCGATTAACTCGAATCCGCGATTAGATGCAATGATAGGATCGTAATAAATTTAATCAGATTAATTTTATTATGTCATGCTTTATTTACATGTGATGTGAATGTTTCGATTATTATAGCATACCAATGTGATCCTGTATTCGGGTACACGGGGCTTTTGTATTAAAAATTTTTTAAATTTCCGCTGCGCATCTGATGTGGTATTGACCCCCGGACTACAAAAAAAACCAACATGTCGTTAGTATCATTTTATACTTGTTGAAAAGATCTTTGAGTCCTCTTTCAAATGAGACTAGTTTCATCTCATTTGGAGCTATATACGAAAAGTTATACTAAAAACACCGAACCGCTGTCAAATACCGTAGCAGCTTGACGTTGATTCGGTAGTTTTGCGATAACTTCTCGTACAGAGCTCTAAATGCAGTGCAATTAGTCCCATTGAAAGATAATCTCAAGTAGCTTTCAACGGGCTTGATTTCAGCTCATTTGAACTAGTATTACAAAAAGTATGTAGAAACTGAAAATACACACATCGTAGAAACACGAAGCCACGTTCCGCAAGTGTTCGCAGGTGTTCGCGGGTGTTTGCAGGAGTTCGTCGGAATGTCCTAGTATTGATTTTATACTTGTTGGAAAGCTCTTTTGAGTCCTCTTTCAAATGGGACCAGTTTCATCTCATTTTGGAGCATATACGAAACGTTATAATCTAACAACACCGCACGCTGTACAATACCGTAGCACGCTTTAATATAGATCTCGTATTCTTGACATAACGTTCTGTTACAAGAGTCTTATAATCCGCTTTGAAAACTACTCCCATTGGAAACAGAATTAAATCTTTTCAACGAGACTAACTTTTAATCTCATTGGAGTTCTCTACAAAAAGTTATGTAGACAAGTAGATTCGCAAGTATTCGAGGTGTTCGCGGGTGTTTCGCGGCGTGCTATCGTCAGGCGTTTCGTCGCACTTTTTCTAGTATTAATTTTTATACTTGTTGGAGAAGCTCTTTGAGTCATCTTTCAATGAGACTGTTTTCATCTCATTTCAGCTATATACGAAAGCTTATACTAAACAATACCGAAGCATGTCAATACTTATAGCAGGCTTTACGTTGACTTCGGTATTTGATTAATCTCAGTAGCTTTCCAAAAGGGACCTATTATCAAGCTATTTGGATAGCTATAAACAAAAATTATGTTACGAAAAGCGTTTGTAAGTAGTTTCGCAGGTGTTTCGCGGGTTCGCAAGGTGTTCGCAGGTGTTCACAGGCACTCCGCCCTATGTCTAGTATTTCATTTTAATATTGTTGGAAAGCTCATTTGAGTCTCTTTCAAATTGAGACCCAGTTTCATTCTCGTCTTGGAGCTATATACGAAAATTTCATTACTAACAATCCGGAAACGCTGTTCAAATACCGTAGTCACGCTTAATTATAGACTTCGTTTCTTGACATACACTTCTCCGTACAAGCTCTAAATACTTTGAAACTACTCCCATTAGAAGGTAACTTAAATATATTTCAAACGAGAATAATTTCATATCATTTGGAGTTCTCGACAAAAGGTTATGTAGAAAAGCATTCGCAAGTGTTCGCAGATGTTCGCGGGTGTTCGCTGGTGTTCGCGGGTGTTCGCAGGTGTTCGCAGGCGTTCGCCGGCATGTTCCAGTATTCATTTTATACTTGTTGGAAAGTTCTTTGAGTCCTCTTTCCAATGAGACAAGTTTCATCTCATTTGGAGCTATATACGAAAAGTTATACTAACAATACCGAAACGCTGTCAAATACCCTAGCAGCTTAATATAGATTCGGTATTTTTGACATAACTTCACGTACAGAGCTCTAAATGCTGTGTAGCTACTCCCATTAGAAAGAGAACTTAAATATATTTCAAACGAGACTAATTTCATCTCATTTGGAGTTCTCGACAAAAGGTTATGTAGAAAACCGTTCGCAAGTGTTCGCAGACGTTCGCGGGTGTTCGCTGGTGTTCGCGGGTGTTCGCAGGTGTTCGCAGGCATTCGCCGGCATGTTCCAGTATTCATTTTATATTTTTGGAAAGTTCTTTGAGTCCTCTTTCCAATGAGACAAGTTTCATACTCATTTGGAGCAATCACGAAAGCAGTTATACTAACAATACCGAATAGACACGCTTGGTCAAAAAATACAGCGCATAGCAGCCTTAATCATTATGAATATAACTCCTGGCATAAATTGATGTTGCCTCTTACTAACATCTACAGCTTATGAAATAACAGTAGAAGCTATCTAAATTATGAGCATGGCTTTGGTAGTAATCCGGCAAATCTTAGTGCTAGAGAGAACCTTAACACTTTATATTATCTACAGCGCAAGACATAAACTATTCATCCTCAATTGGAGTTCTCTACAAACAGAATTCATTGTAGAAAAGCAGTTCCGCAAGTGGCGTCGCAGGTGCCGCGCGTAGTTCGCGGGTGCCTTCGCAGTGTGTTCGCAAGTGTCGCCAGGTGCCCGCGGGTGTTCGCGGGTGTTCGCATGTTTCGCAGGCGTTCCCGCTGGCATGTCGTAGACTTTATAACTTGTTGAAAAAGATCTTTGAAGTCCTCTTTCAAATGAGGAGCCAGTTTCATCTCATTTTGCGAGCTGACGTTTAATAAACCAAAAACATAGTGCTAGTACTAAAAAAACAACCGATACGCTCTTGTGCGACACAATACCGTGTCAGTGCTGACGTTTGATTGGTTAAGTTTTGCGGACTTTTGTCAACTTCTCGTACAAGGAAAGGCACATACAATGCAGTAGAATGAGATTATAAATTGTTCTTCGTTTAGTGCCATGTGAGAAATGATAATTATTTTTAAAGGATTAGGTATTCCATATCTGCGGACTCGAATCCTGACTCATTTGGGAACTTAAGTACATATAATCACAGTCCTATGTAGAAACCGACTGTTCTTCAAGTGCTTCGGCCCACGGTGTTCGCGGGTGTATCGCGAGTGTTCGCAGCGGGTTCGCAGGCGCTTCCGAAAACCGAGCGAATGCCTAGTTAATATCATGCTTTTCACTATAGAATTTGGAACACTGAACTTTCCGATCCAGTCTTTCAATGGTGAGGAGACATGCTATCATCTCATTTGAAGCTATATAGCGATTACGAAAGTTGTACAGCGTATCGTATTTGTTAGATCATACTAACCTAATACAACGTAACGCGTCTCAAACCTCTATTATACTCTAAATGAGATGAAACCTGTCTCTCATTTTTTGAAAAGAGACTCAAATAGTTCTCAACAAGTTTCAAAATGCAAACCCCAAGGACAGCCGGGCGGCTGACAATGTCAAAATACCGTAGCAGCTTAAATTATAAGAATCTCGTACTGTTTAATGACGTTATAAAACTTCTGTACATGGCTTAACCATACAACCATTGCTTTGGAAAACTCACTGCCCATTGAAAGAAACTCTTAAATATATTTTCGAAACGAGACTAATATTAATCTCCATTTGGATTCTCTACAAAAGTAGTAGAAGTGTTCGCAAGTATTCGCAGGTGTTCGCGGGTGTTCGCGGGTGTTCGCAGGTGTTCGCAGATGTTCGTCAGCATGTCCTAATATTCATTTTATACTTGTTGGAAGGCTCTTTGAGTCATTTTCAAATGAGACCTGTTTCATCTCATTTGGAGCTATATACGAAAAGTTATACTAAAAATACCGAACCGCCGTCAAATACTGTAGCAGTTTGACGTTGATTCGGTATTTTTGAGATAACTTCTCGTACAGAGCTTTAAATACAGTGAAATTAGTCCCATTGGAAACATAATTCAAATAGCTTTCCAACGGGACTGATTTCAGCTCATTTGGACTAGTATACGTAAAGTTATGATAAAAAAATAAGATAAGGGTATTTTGGTCATTTTTCAGCGTAAAGGTGCGCGATTTGGCCAAAATTAATTAGGGGGGCGCTGTTCTGCATAACCAATTAAGGGGGGGCCTGATTCGCCAAAAATGCCTTAAAAAAAAAAGAAAAAGAAGAGGTCGCCAGTCTCATCAATACTAATAAAAAAAATTCTTATTTATTCTTTTACATCAAATAATAAAATAAAATAAAATATATTATATTTTCATCTACAATTTTTTAGTTTAAATTTGTTTTAAAAAAATATCAATAAGCGTTCCTAATGGTCTGCCGAAGTAGTTAGAATTATGCATAAAAAGTCAGCTATTTTTTCTTTTTTTATTTTTCTATTTGCCATTCTTTTACTTATTAATACTAATAAAAAAAATTCTTATTTATTCTTTTACATCAAATAATAAAATAAAATAAAATATATTATATTTTCATCTACAATTTTTTAGTTTAAATTTGTTTTAAAAAAATATCAATAAGCGTTCCTAATGGTCTGCCGAAGTAGTTAGAATTATGCATAAAAAGTAGCTTTTTTTCTTTTTTTTTTCTATTTTTATGCCATTCTTTACTTTTTAATAGCATAATAAATAAATTATTGTCCATTTTATTTTATTCTCCAACTTTCAGCTTAAATATTTTTTTAAAAAATATCAATAAACGTACATAATGGTCTACCAAAGTAGTTAGCATGATGCTTGAAAAATAGTTTTATTATCTTTTGCCCTTCTGTTATATGTTATTCGTTACTTTTAAATAAAATAATAAATAAATTACGGTCCATTTTATTTTACTCTACAACTTTCCAATTTAAAAGTTTTTGAAAAAATATCAATAAAAGTGTCAAATTGTCTGTCGAAGTAATTAAAATAATATTTGTATAACAATTTCTTATCTTATTTATATCAATTTTTGTATTATTTAATACTTTTAAAAATAATGATAAACAATTGTTGAACGTTTTATTTTATTTTACGACTTTCCGGTGCAAACATTTTTAAAAAGAAAAAAACTACTCGCCCCCAACAAACTACCCAACAAAGCACACACAACCAATCTCCACCACACACCCATCTCATGATGCGTACAATTTTCTCATGATCTGTACAAAAATATCAAAATTACAAATATATCATCGTGATGTGTGGTCTTGATTGTGCTACGTCAGCATCTGTGATTTCTTGTGTGTTTTTTGGGGGTGCATAACAAAGCCCATTTAAAAAATATCAATAAACTACCGAATAGTCTGCCGAAAAGTGTCGTTGTCGTTGTGCGGCTACACAACTTTCCAATTTAGAAGTTTTTGAAAAAAAATATAAAAAAACGTGCTGGATTGTCTGCCGAAGTAGTTAAAATGATGTTTCTATAATAATTTCTTATCTTCTTTATATCAGTTTTTGTATTATTTAATACCTTTAAAAATAATGATAAGCAATTGTTTAATGTTTTATTTTATTTTACAACTTTCCGGTGCAAATATTTTTAGAAAATATCAATAACCGTACCGAATAGTCTGCCCAAAAGTGTGTTGTCATCGTTATGCAGCTATAAAGCCATTGTACAGTCATTATTTATCGTCGTTAGCTTTATCTGACGCCGTAGAGAGCTGATTGTGCTTGGACCTATCTCTAGTCTCGGAAAGTGAAAGAAATTTGAATATTGATCCTGATAAATTTCTCGGAATTTCTTTTACTCTTCCAGGTTTAAATGTGTCGCACGAAGATTACATAGATAACATTTACTGATGTTTATCGATATTCAGTACGTTTATTGATATTTTTTCAAAAATGTTTGGACGGAAAAGTTGGCGAGAAAATGATATTACTTAAGCGAGTTCGAGTTCAAGCTCGACTCGAGTTTGGCCTAATTCATATAATCGAACTGAACTTGAGACGAAACACTAAGCTTGAGTCGAGCTCGACGGGATTAGACTCAAGCTCGGTTCAGTTGATACAATCCAGCCGAGCTCGAGTCTAGTTCGAGCTTGAGATTTGTCGAGTCGAGTTCAAGCATATCCTCTAAAACTCCTCAAGCGGAGCTTGAGACTAGTAGTACTCGACTCGAACTCGGCTCGTTTTTCACCCCTATTTGGCATATTTATTGGTATTTTGTAAAAAAATAATTTAAAGCATAAGTACATAAGATAAAAGAACTATTTTCAAACATCGTCTAACTAATTTGGAAGACCATTTGGAACGTTTATTGATATTATTTTAAAAATTTTTGATGTGAAAAGTAATAGATGAAAGCAAAATATATATTCTTTTATTTAATTATTTGATATAAAACAATTAAAATAAAAACTTAATGGATTACTGTACGAGGTAAACTAAATAAAAATATAAATTTTTTTTCTAATTAATAGTGAGGAGACTGGTGACCATCTCTTTTTTCTTTTTCTTTTAATGTATTGGTAGTGTCAGCCTCTTTAAGAGGCAACCAACTGTCCTACGTGGCGTGCCGGCGCGAGTGCGTGCGCCATGATGGACAATATCATCTGTTAAAGAGGTAACCTATAATTAATTTTATAAATTTTTTATTTCAATTTTATTTTTATAATTTTTAATTAAAATAATTTTTAAAAAAAATTCAGAAAGATGAGAGTAGAGACATGTTAAGCTTGAAAAAGTCATGCCACATGGATTATAAAAGGGTGTACAATCTTATACGAATGGGCATTCAGTTTTGGAATTATTAGTCAGTGCTACAGCTCTTTTTAATAAATTTTTATTTTTTCTAATCGTTACCATATTATCACATAATATACCTGATGGAGTCGCAATTTAACCAAGGGCGAAGCGTTATCAGGCCGTTAATGGCGACTTAATACGGTGACTCGACAGTCCTTATTTTGAATATGCGGTTACCTTATTAGAGGCAAAATATTTAGGATATAGGACGACGGATTTAAACATGTATATATACTTAGAATCTAGCCCTAGGAAGACAGATCTTATACTCAGCTATGATGGTTCGGATTAGTTAGGTTTAGGAATCAGACTATGATGGACGAAAAACAATAAAAAAATACCAGATTTACGTGGTTCGGAGAAGATGCCTACGTCCATAGGAAGGGAGAACGCTCTTTTGTTATTACGGTTGAAGGGAGATAGCCGAGTACAAGATCTGCCGTTGTGGGCTAGATTCTAAGTATTTATACATTAATGAATCCGCCGCCCTAAACCCTAAATGCTTTCCTCTTAATTAGATTCTAAGTTTACGGCTCCATCATAAGCCCCCTAGTTTGGAAGACCTTTGTAAAAGTCTTTCGAACTGTTCTTAGCTGGTAGTGTTCTCCTGCTCGGTCTATTATCTTACCATGGAGTTGCCTTTGGTAGTTTTCGGAGTAAAGCGGATTTGGCGTTCTCCCCCGAAAGTAATTTCTAATGTGGCTTCAAGCCATTCTCCCCACGCTAGTTCTGATCGCTACTGAGGCGATTTAGAATTGTTCTCCTCTTTCTTACCGTTTTCATCTGCGAGGACCGTCAATCAGTTTCTTGCCCTTTGATTTTCCGCAGCGTTCTCCTTATATGGGTCTTATTCTCAGTGGTTGATACGGGCATGTTTGCTGTTATGCTACTGGAATTCAGGGATTTGCGTAACCGCTGAAGATATTCTCGAAAATTGGTAACGATTTTCATCATCACCGTCATAAATGCTGTTTACAGTCCCCCTTACGGTTATTTTTTCCACATTCACTGTTCATCTTCTTCTTTCATCCTCTCGAATTCTTTTTCCCGCGCTTCTTACTTCTTCAGTCTTCTCCTTCGCCTGAGCTTGCTTTCATGGCCTCCTCTTCTCATATCGGTTGTAGTGGTGCTGCGAATGTCTACAACACTCCGAGTACCATCACAGAATAAGAGATATTGGAATTCCGCCGCTCCAATCGTGTTCTAGCCGAATATCTTGTCCGGCGACCGAGTACCTCCGGTCGGGCTCATCAGTCTCGGGCCGGGGAGTTCTGTCTCTACGCCGGCTATCTGCTCGCTGGCATTGGTCTCCCGTTCTTTCATTTCTTCACCTTGTTGCTCTACCGCTACCACCTGGCTCCCGCTCAATTGATTCCGAACGCTTGGAGGGCCATTATTGGGTTCTTCGCTTCCTGCCTTTGGGTTGGTGCAGAGCCTACCTTTGAATTCTTCTTTATCTTTTTGATATCCGTTATGTTTACGTCGGCATACTATAGTTTTATTTTATTGTTCGCCACCCGGGTCGCGCTATTGTTGTCAGGTATCCTACCATGCACAAGAATTGGAGAGAGAAATTCTTTTATGTTACCCCCATTCCGGTCGATGGCTAAGAGAATGTGCGTCAAAGATGGGGCCCAACCTCCGGTTGATCTGGCATCTCCTCCTATAGGGGTGAATCACCAGTGGGACGAGATAATCAACAACTTCTGTGGCACTCCACCCCTTCACCAGATTGACGTCTCCAAGCTGAACTACCGCTCCCTGCGCCTCCTTGGTCTGCTTTCTCGGGCCAATTCCAATGAGCGAGAACTGAAAGCCGATGCCCAGTTCACTCCACCTGTTACTTTCTTGTCTATGGATTTGATGTCGGCTTCCAAGTCCAACCCGTTTGAGGCCGAGTCTCCCATCGAGTTGTCTCATCCTTTGGCTCGAGGGAGGAAAATCCTCTCGACGCTCTCGCTTTACCTGCCCCTCCAGATTCTTTGGACGTTCCGATCGCTTCTGCTGCCTCTTTAGAACAGGCTCCTTCTCCTCTCTCGCGGTAAGTTGATTTGGGACTCATTTTCTGTATTGCGTCGGCATTTAAAAGAGTTTTTAAGATGTTGGTTACCTCTGTATTCCAGGTTGAACTTCGTCAGCTGCGGAAGAGGAAGGTCGTCGCTCCTTGCTTGCCGCGGCATCGTCGTACCCGCTCCACATTTCAGAATGTTTCTGCCGCCTTTCCTGTTGTTTTGTCGAAGCCCGGCGTCTCCATAGAGATCCGCTCCGCTTCCTCCGCTGATCCAGGAGGCTCTTGGGCCGAGATCGAGGTGATCCAAGCCGAGACCGAGATGGGCAAGACCAAGGCTGAGACTGAGGTGGCCAAGGCCGAGACCGAGGTGGGCATGACCGAGACCGAGGGGGGCAAGACCGACTCCCAGACCGAGGTGGGCAAGGCTGAGACCGAGTTGGCCAAAGCGAGACCGAGGTGGGCATGACCGAGACCGAGGTGGCCAAGGAGGACCGAGGTTGGCATGACCGAGCGCGACGTAGGCAAACCGATGCACGGTAGCGGCAAAGGTGAGACCTAGGTGGGCATGACCGAGACCGAGTGGACAAGGCTGAGGTCGAGATGGGGCAAGGCCGAGACCGAGGTGGACATGACCGAGACCGAGTGGGCAAGACGAAAGTCGGGCGTGGAGGATCAAGACCAAGCGCGGAAGACGAACAAGCGGTTCAGATTGCACCTGACAAAGAGTGCGTTGCCCCTCAACAGAAATTCATTTATCATTAAAGAGAGTTAGCAATAATTAAACGCTCTATATTCAATGTACTTATGTTTGTTATAATACAATCAGGAAAATCACCGCATTTGGCATCTTTGCCAAACCGACCAAAAAATTCTATCTCTCCAATCTTAGTGTTCTACCATTCGGCCACCACTCCTAGCTTCCCTAGATCCTTATTATTCATCCTACTTATTCTCCGGGTATAATCGACCTGAGACTAAGTTCCTATAAGTGGTTCAGGTGGACGTGAGGAACGCTTAGGAGACAATGCCGAGCACAACAAGAATCCTAGCCGAGAGAAATGGTGATCCAAACAAGGAATAGAAGCCACGGCGAAGACGCAAGAGACTCCACATCCGGTCACGGCCACACAGTCACAGAGGAGCATGGGAGATGACGCTTGATTCGGATCGAGGAGCGACTGACACGATTCGAGGAGCAGTTCACTACCATAGCAACCAAGACAGACGAGACTATTGCGAAGTTGGCAAATGCAATAACCGACCAGATTACAAGGTTGGCGAGCTCGACCAACGAGAAATCTCCAGTTGGGTGCAACCTCATGCAAACAGGATTTTGGGAACCAAGCACGGACAACCACCTCGACACCCGAACCGAACATGGGTATCCCCGGTGTTGACGACCTTC
>MJHO01000195.1:15895-46969 GCA_002076135.1 Xerophyta viscosa | reverse complement strand
GGAGCACAGTTGAAATAAATTGGTCCATTATGCAAGTTTGTCTGAACTATTGCTAATAATGACTCGCTATACTTATGCATAGCTGCATCTCGTAATGCAAGAAATATTGGACAATCTAATCCTAGTCTATGCAATGGTTTAATGCCTACTTGAACCATGCCTAAATGAATGTAATGATATCCCTTCTCTATATACTTTTGAATAGAAATATTTGAAAGTAAATGAACAGTTTGAAATTCATGCTCTATACTTGCAGTTTCTTGATGCTGTTTAATAGAATATTGGGAGGTGAAATCAAAACGTCCGATTTGATAAATAGTTTCGAAATCTTGAAGAGGAATAGTCCAGTTTGAAAAATTTTGAGGAACTTTTGAAGTAGAAAATTCTCTTCTATTAATGACCCTGGTGCTCTTGGAATTAGAACCTAATGAAAACACTTTTCTAATTGTATTAGACATTTTAGATTACTGATTTTAAGAGTTTAATCCGTTTTGGGACCACACTACCGGGAACGCCCTTTCATCAACACATATACGGGCTTGCCAACGGCTTTACGTGCTGACCAACAGCTGACCAACAAGACGTAATTAAGAAATAGAGCAGTATAAATCATACGGTGGCGATTTCAGTCTGCTGCCTATTAGCATGTTTAGAAGCAATTTCTGAAGTTCGCAGCTCAAGGGCTGAAGATAGCTGAGAATTCCCTGCCTGCAGGCGAGCAATTTCTATAGACACGGCGGCATGCCGC
Source organism: Xerophyta viscosa (assembly GCA_002076135.1). Taxonomy (NCBI): domain Eukaryota; kingdom Viridiplantae; phylum Streptophyta; class Magnoliopsida; order Pandanales; family Velloziaceae; genus Xerophyta; species Xerophyta viscosa. Next base: position 46,221 of record MJHO01000195.1, on the reverse strand, counting down.
TGTTCAAGAATCGCAACGGTCTGCTCGGCAGCTATGGCAGCAGTATTGGGCTCAGCGCGGACGGTGTCGAGCTGGCGGCAAAGATCGGTTTATAATAGAGTCGGCCTGCTCCGCCACCGCCGCTGCATCGTTCTTGACGGCGCAGAACTCCTCGCCCGGGAGGAACAGCGGCATCTCTTACGACTTTAGGGAAACCCTACGGCAAGATTCTATGGCGATTTTCAGCGTCCAGACATAGACAGAAAGAGAAAGGCAGCAGAAAGAGAGCGAGCGACGGATGGTACTTAAAGCGGCGGCGATCGGGGCGTAAGACAGGAGGAGCAAGTCGAAAACGAGATTAAGAGACGCTCTTGGAGATTTTATTTGGGTTGTCCTTTTATTTATATAATATTATTATACTCAATTTATAATAGTTCAAAACGGTTGATTTAAAGGATAATTACATTTCAGGCCTCCCTATTTCTATCGGGCGCTCATTTCAGCCCCTATTTCTAACAGTAGTGTATTTCAGCCCTCTAAAATATAGAACGAGTGCCGCCACGTCGATGCAAAAACGCGTTTCGGATGCCGCAATGCAAACTGTACGATATGGGAGGCTGAAATACAAATATTTCTTAATTTAACGCTCCGACTTAAAAATGTTATACTTTTTGGTTCTATAAAATAGAAAAATTATTCTTATAAAATTAATAAAATTTGATTAGATACATTTGAAGTACAAGTGAGTATACTAAAAAAATATCTATAATTGTTTAAAAGATTTTTAGAATACAATTATAAAATTTGATAAGATTTTCAATTTTTATATTTAAATTTTTTTAATAAATTACTTATAAGTAAGTGTTTAAAAAAAGTAAAAACAAAAAATCTGTTAATACTTTAAAATTCTAAAATATCTCTTTTGAAATATTTTTGAAAAAAAATTTGAGTATGAAAGTTATAGATTTGATCAAAATCTACAACTAAAATATTAAAAAAATTTAAAAAGTATTTCTAAGTTTTTTTTGGTCATTGATGTCATTTTAAACTTTTAGAGGAGTATTATATCACTTTTGATACGGTATTTTGCATATTTTTGACAATTAAAAATATTATTATTGATATTTTTAAATTATAGGAGTATAAAAAATTACAGTCCCATCTTGGATTGATAGTTGGTAAGGACTGAGTGAATTATTACAGTGATAGTTTACGTGTTGCGTTGTTTCACAGCAAGGCCCAATCAAGCCCTAGTGCTAAACAGATATCCGGTGCGAAGAAAGAAAGTTGTTGGAGAAAGAGAGAGAGAAAGAGATTTGATGATGACTTAAAAATTTCAATCATACAAATTTGTTGGAGAAAGAGAAAGGAAGTAGTAGAGTGAGGCAATGGATGATATTTAAAAATCGATGGCAGGGTGGATACGAGGAGAAATATCCTTATTTAATGGGAACTCTATATTGTTCGCAATGAAATTCCTCTAAACCAACTCTTTTATAATATTTGATTTGAGGCCGAAATAAGAATAAATGTAATATTTAAAATGCACTAAAATCACAATAGAAATGAATAAGATTCTTACTATGTACTTAGTTCAACCAGATGGGTGAACTTTGATATCTTTACTCAATACATTACCCTCTCAATCCTAGTTTTGACGGTTATAATATAATTCGAACAATATTAACTTGAATTGTTTTCAATTTATCAACCAAAAATTTCGTTGAGGTGGGTTTTGATTCTCATTCTCTCAACAACAAACAAAAAAAATCAATAACTATTAAATGATGAGTGATAAAATATATTAACTAGTAATTTATAATCAAAAAATTATGATGAGGATATATTAACGGTGGCAGCATGCCACTCATCAAATTCTAGCGATAATAAAAACCAAACGCAAAAGCTGAACCCGTTTATACTAGCGACAGAGTTAAAATCAGTAAGACTGGCGATTGCAGCGCCACTGTAAATGGCGTTTCTATACCGAACCCAAGCACTGCCGGCAGCTTATTCCCTTTCCTTCTCACTTTCTTCATTTCTGTCGCCCCTCCCCCATTTTCGAAATTTCTCATTCCAAATCACAATATCTTGCTAAAATTTCATAGATTTCATTTAGTATTGCGTAGATCTATCAATTTCGACCGAAATCTACAAAAAATACGGTATGTATACCTAAGTTATTTATTTTGTATTAAATTATAGATTTAGACTTGTATATACTTATGATTGAATTTATGATTGTAGATATACATTTGTGTATATTTTTAAAATAGTTTGTAAGAATTTTATGAATTTTTTTATATATTTGTATAAATACGGTATGGTATATTAATACGTATATTAAAAGTAAATTGCTTGAGAAGATGTCTATAAATAATATATTGTTGAATAAATATATTGTAAATTTATACAGGAAATAATATATTATCATATGTTTATACATTATGTGAATATGTATACGAATACATATAACAACGGAATTTTGTTCACAATCAGTGTACTACGAAAAATGTAGATTAATCATAGTGTAATTTAGTATCTACTTAGATTAATCATAGTGGGCTTTATGATATTTTTATGGGCCTTTGTATCCAATTAATTAGGATGATTACAAGAGGTAAAAAACATAAAGTTTCTCTTGCTCATCTTGAAGATGAAGATGATCTGGAAGATGAAATTGAAGCATAGACTGAAGTGCATGTATCATGTAATGAATTTTAACTTGTTTTCTTGACCTGATTGAAGAGCACCGCTCTTATAATGTCTATGAATATACAAAAAAATATTATCGTATATCATCCAACAGCTTGCGCAAGAGATTACCACCCTTGCACAAGGGTGGCAAATATTCGGTTTGGACAAACACTACGCACATCTTGATTGGTGGAATTTCTAACCTCACTCTCTCTATTTGTGTGATGTTGAGGTAACTTTTTGAATCTGTAAAGTGGTGTTTTGAGTTCATGAATGGAAATGATTATTCTTTTGTTGGTGTAGTTCCAGAATTGAAGTGTTTTTTTTTTGTTTTTGGGTTGATGATTGTTGTTTATCTAGTTGTAATTTTCCATATTTATTTAGAATTTCATAATTTTATTTGTTTGTAATTTCTACTATTTAGTCCAAGGGGTACGTTCGGTTTGAAGTGCAAACTTGACTTCCTTATACAACATAAGGAAGCATGAATTCTCTTTTACATTGGATACTACTCATATTTGAAATGTAGCACTTTTCTTTCTTTTTTTTTTCGTTTAATGAGACTAAAGCAGTTGCTTGCATGACTAGAACTTAAAACTGATTCATATACGAATCGTACTCTATCTGTTGTCTTAAAGATACGATGATTTAACAACTAATCTATACATATATAAAATTGGGTGATGAAAGCCGTTATGCAATATGACATTTTGAATAATTTTTGATGTGCCATATGACATTTCGTCTTACTCTAAACAAACCATATGGCGTTTGTATTAACTAATAGAAATTTATAAAATCATGTAACTTATTTAAAAAATATGAAAGGTCTAATATATAAAGTAAATACTTAATTAAAATAATAATTTATAAAAATGATCTAAATGCAGCATAAAAATTAGTATAAAAGTAATTATATTATAAATTAGATACTATACAATATTAACTTTATAAAATAAAACTTTATCATATATAAAAATTTTTAATCATATATATATTCATTTAACGTGAATTCTCGAATAATTTTGTATGACATTTGACATTTCTACTTGCTCTAATAACATGTTGCGAATAAAATATAATTTTTAATAAAATTAAAATTTGTATGAAATTAAAAAATATAAGAAAAGAGATAATTAATTTTTTCAACATCATTATTACATATATGATTTATAACCGTACCGCACAGATATAAAACTAGTTGTTTACATTTATCTTATTTCCCCTCTGACTTAATTTCCAACATTTATCTCCTAAAAAATTATTTATATTCTATATTCCTCGTCAATCTCATTCATGCGCTAGATAGAAAACAAATAGAGTTAAATGAGCATAGGATATGATAGTATAGTGCTGGCTAGTTATAATAGCAATTTTTTCTAAGATGTAAATTGGAAAAGCAGTTATCAGAATATCTGATTTCAACCAAGAAAATTTTAAAAAAAATACTGTAGATGTAAAGGAGTCCAAAATCATTACAAATTCTAAATATTATCTAAAAAAATTTATTCTTAATCTAAAGGTTTCAAAATCAACGTAAAATCTTGAATTTTTAATCCGGAAGGCTGAATTCCTCCCTATTCTTGCAAGTTGCAATTCACGGTACGATGTATATCCAACGCTAATAACTCTTCTTTCTCTCTCAGAAGTATAATGTATACGATAATAATAGCAAGATACACCATTTGGATAACTTAAGGGGCTGTTTGGTTTGATGTAGTTGAGAAACGGAGATAGAAATGCAGCAATTAGAAGTGCTGAAAGTTGTAATTTTCTATTTTCGTAATGCAGTATGTGCGTTTGGTTAGGCGCAGTTCAAAATACTGCAGTCAGAAAGTTGCTGTTTGATTTGAAGCAGTTGAGTCCTACGATTCAAAATCTGGTGTTTGGTTTGATGTAGTTGGGTGAATGTGGTGACCCGCGGTAAAGTTACCTCCAATTATGTTTTCTTTTTCTTTTTTTGTTTTGACATGTAATATTATAAAGTTTTAATGCTAGTAATATTATTAAAATAATAATATTTAATTTGCAAAAATTTTAAAACTTGTAATGAACATATATTATTAAAATAAAATATCAATGCTATTAATAGTATACATATATTATTCATCAAGTTTTATTCACGATCACAAAACTTTATGTACAAAGTAATTGAGATTTATCTCTATAAATGGCAAATACATTTGGTTAATTAGTATTGGACATATATTATTGAAAGAAAATATAATTTCCACTGTTATAGACAATATACATGTATTTTTCATCAAATTTTATTTACAATCACAAAATTGATTTACAAAATAATTGGTAAAAAAAATACAATTAAGTTTTTATCACAATTAATTGGCAAATACAATTAGCAATTTAAACTTGATCTTTTCCTTTCGGCTACGACAAACGTCAAGAAACTTGATATGCAAAGACACATGTGCTTCCCCATTCAGTAATCACCAAGCAACCTGCAACTTACGAAGCGAGAAATTCCTTTCAGTTGTCTAAGAATATTTATCATCGAAAGTACTTATGTGTAAGTTATATGTTGTATACTATATGGTTAACTTTTAGGTACCTAAGTAAAACACCAAGTATTATGACGGCACCTACACCTATCCTATGTATTAGACGGCATCGATTTTAATATCAAAATCGACCCCCCGTCTAATAAATAGATGGCACAAGTTTTCTGTCATAATATTAGCATAATACAAAGGTATCTAAAAATTAAACCATCAAATAAACCAATGCAAAAAAAACACATTACATAAGGGCCAACTTGGTTTGCTGCAATACATGGGGCTGTTTGGGTTGCTGCATTAGAAAGGGAATCAGCAAATACAATATCAACAAGCACATATTGCCTTAGCAAGGAATCAGCACCACAAATGCATTCTCAAATATCATCCAGCACATACTACTCAAAACATGCGCATAAATCAACCTCTAAGCATAAAAATTACACATCAACCTTCCAAACCGCCAACTACATGACCACGGTTTATACTCATCAAAAACTCAATCATCTCTATACTGTCCACCACCGAAACATACAACATACCTGCCAGACCTCATACTGGCCAGCATTTCAGAGATACAACGAGCACCCAAACCAGTCCCAAAAATGCTACTATATACCTGCCAGTCTCCACACCACCATTCAAAGCATCAAGGAAACTGCTGAAAATCAGCACATAAACAAAATCGCACAACTTAAACACATGACAGAGCTGGCAGTCTCAACACCATCATCCAAACCCTCTCATAAGCAGCACCCAAACCACGACATAAACCCTCATATAAGCATATAAGCAGCATCCAATGCAGTACCCAAAAAAGCACCCAAATGACTAATAACTAGCACATAAAACAATGTAGATAAAACCAGCATAGCATTGACAACATGTACACATAAGTACTTTCTCAAGTTAGATATGGACGTCATCATAAAGCATTTGATCGATAAACATGCATACACCAAAAAATATCAAGGAGTCATTTATCATAAGACTTCTCATGTACAACGCAACAACGTATATGGATAATAGCTAAAATATCACATATAAAACCAACAATAAAATAGGAATGACAGATATGGATATAGTAAGGTATAATTTAAAGTCATGAAATCAACATTTTAATTTCTTTAGGGCCCCAAATCTGTCGATACAGATCACACAACACATAAAGATCTGAATTTCTATCTACACAATCCCTAAATCATCCAATATAGTCGCTGGAATTTTGATCTATACAGATCACACAACACATACACATATCTGAAAAGACAAAGGTGAACTCTAAATTTTTTCAGATCTACAATGGCAGATACAACTACTTTTCAGATTTATGTCTTAGATGCATACCTAAGCAAAGAGTCGTAGATACATACCTGAATAGCTTTTTTAGATATACAATACAACATTTTTGCAGATCTACAATGCAAGTAGTTATTAGATCTACAACTATTATATGTGTTAGATGCATACCTCAGTAGAGAGTCGGTGCGAGATCGGAGAGAAACAGCGCAACTACACGAGGTGATCGCAACAACCACAGGAGATAGAGGGACAATCGGTGATCGCAGCAACCGGCGAGGAAGGCGATCGCAGAAATTGTCGATCGCATGTGAACGCAGCAACCACCGACGATCGCAGCAACCACCGACGTCGGCGATCGCAAAAATCGTAGATCGCAGGTGATAATCGATCAAGAGAGGGGCGAGAGAAGAAGGCAATTGTAGAAAATCACTCGCGAAGGACGATAATCGCGAAAGAAATGGAAGTTGCAACTACGGGTAGGGTTTCCAACGCGCGTCGCCTCACGCAGATTTGCAACTGCGGCCGTCCTCCTTGCAGTTCGAACCATAACATTTCACCCTCGAACTGCAGCATCTCACTGGTGTCCCACGAAACTGCGGCAAACCAAACGTGCACGCTGGAGCCGCATCTTCGAACTGCCGCAGTTACAAACGAGCTGCAGGCAACCAAACAGCCCCTAATTCTCTCTACAACTCCGATGGCATCTGAGACGTTGGCGCCGGCACCGCAGTCTTTCCGCCGGAGCTATTGGCGTTTCAGCAAGTCTAATTTCTTTCCTGAACCTTCGTTCTCGAGCTGGTCCTCCTACTCCGCCGCGCTCTGCCAGACCTTCCCCCGCCTCCGCGAGTGCCTCCTCCACGGTTCGCCGGAGTTTGAAGAGCTCGACGTCCTTCGTCTCCGCAGTGAGCACTCGCTCTGCCGTTGTCTGACCTGCTTCGACCTAGCCTGGCTCGGCTTCAGCTCCGTCGTCGGTCGGCACCGGCATCTTTGTCATCACCGGCCTCGAAGCCCGCACCACCGCCGGCCCTGCCGGCTTCCTCTCTTACGCCGCCGCCGGCCTCTCCGCCCTCCTTTCCTCATTCTGCTACGTCGAATTCGCCGTCTACATACCCGCCGCCGGTTAGTCCTTCTCTTACCTCCGTGTTGAGCTTGGCGACTTCGTCGCCTTCATCGCCGCTGCCAACATCCTCCTCGAAGCCTTCGTCGGCGCGGCCAGCCTCGCCCGCTCCTGTACCTCCTACTTCGCCGCGCTAATAAACACAAACTTTGATTCACTGCGCATCCACGTGCCACATCTTCTCGACGGCTTCAACTACCTGGACCCCATCGGCGTCGCCGTGCTCGCCGTCTGTTCCATCGTCGCTGCCGCTGGCACGCGCGCCGCCTCCAAGCTCAACTTTATAACGTCTCTATTAGGAGCCCTCGTCATCTTCTTCGTGATTGCTGGTGGGTTTGCTAACGGCGACGCAGCGAACTTGACGCCATTTGCGCCATTCGGGGCGAAGGGAGTGTTCGAAGCCGCCGCTGTAGTCTACTGGGTGTACACGTGGCTCGACATGGTGGCAATCATGGCCGAGGAGACGAAGAACCCAAGGAAGGATATTCCTCTTGGGCTGGTGGGGCCAATGTCCGCCATCTCCGCCGTCTACTGCACCATGGCCTTGGCTCTGGTAATGATGCTGCCATATACAAAACTCGATGTCGATGCCGCCTACTCCATGGCCTTCGCCAAGGTGGGGCTGGAAGTGGGCGAAGTATATCGTCGCCGCTAGCGCCCTCAAGGGGATGACCACCGGCCTACTCGTCGGCCCCCTTGGCCAAGCTAGGTACGTTCCTATTATTGTTGTTACTTTGAGTTTCATCCATTGCAATCATGCCTACACATATACTGAAAGTTCATTTTTCTATTCTATGTACGTAGGTACACTACGCAGGTTGCACGAGCGCACATGATCCCGCCCTACTTCACGCTCGTTCACCCTCGGACGGGGACTCCTATTTACGCCACAACACTGGTCACGTCCGTCGCGTGCGTCATCGGACTCTTCTCCAGCCTCAATCATCCTCGCCAGCGTCTCCTCGATTAGCACTCTCTTCATCTTCATGCTCATGGCAGTCGCCTTGCTCGTCCGCCGCTATACCTCCAAAAAACGTCGATCACCTTCCCAGCGATTCAAAAAGAGATTTATGGAAGCTGGTGCTCTTCTTGGCTACGATTCGAAAAGCGATTTATGGAAGCTGGTGCTCTTCTTGGCTATATGATTGTAGGTTCGTCGGTGGGGATGGCTGCGTACTGGACCGTGGCGCCGCTGGGGGAGTGGATTAGGTATGTCGTTTTGGTGCCAATTTGGACAGATGTGACACTTGGAATACAAATTTTCGTGTCGCAGAAGACGAAACTGGAGATCTGGGGAATTCTGATGGTGCCGTGGCTGCCGGCGCTATCTATCGCGACCAACATGTTTCTAATGGGATCCCTCGGCGGCGCGGCGTTCGTGAGGTTCGGTATCTGCACGGTGGCGATGCTGGTTTATTACCTCTCTTCGTTGTGCATGCCACCTACGACATTGCTCATGAGACCAAGGAACGTAAGGATTTGGAAACTGTCGCTGTAAGCAAGGAAGCAAGCTCGGCCATTAGTGAGGATGGCCAGAGATGAGAGAGATGACTGGGATATCACATATTCATGAGTTTCTGAATTCGATTTATTTTTTGAAAAATCACTACTTCTAGGGTGTGTTTGGCAGCAGCTGATGGTTTTTATAGTTATCTAGCTTATACAGATGTTAGTAACTGATAGCTGATTCATCAAACATCTAGTTGATTTTGCAATTTAACTGATAATTTTAAGAGTATTTGGTAAATAAAAAATTTCAAGTAGCTGATAGATATAAAATAACAAAAAAGACACGAGTACAATTTTAATTATGTGTACGCTATTATTTTTCATGTAAATAAACTTAATAATATATTAACTACATAATTAAAATATAAAAAATAAATTAGACTACCTAAATTTATAAAAAAAAATACATATATAAGTTTTCTTCTAAAATTCTAATTACGTCGCCTAGCATTCCATAATGAAGTAGCAATGTCATTAAAATTTCACTCATTTACATATAGCTTTCGCTTGAATCTTCATCGGTGGTAGAAGTATTTGTGCATCCGACAAATCATCGTGTGGTACATAATCCAAATACTTATCTCGTACATCAAAAGCTGGATCTAAGCTGCCACGGCGGTGATAAATAACTCACTCGGTGGCGGGAGCGAAAGCCGGAGGCGATGCAACGAGGGGAGAAGGAAACAACATAAACCATGAAACCATGAAAACGACAGAAGTGTTAGATTTGGAATAAACTGTATTAAACATCACACATTAATGATAATACACATACAGTATTTATACAATCACCAAAATACCAAAAATACCCAAAGACACCTAACACCCCCTCTCAAACTCACGGGGGATTATACATCGAGAGTTTGCTAAGAAGAAAATTATGCCAAGCTACAGTATGAGATTTTGTAAAAAAATCAGCAAGTTGGAGAGACGATGAGACATATGGGAGTGAGAGTGTTCCATCAAGATAATGATGCCGCACAAAGTGACAATCAATTTCAATATGTTTGGTGCGTTCATGAAAAACTGGATTGTTAGCTATCTGAATCGCACTCTTATTGTCACAGTAAAGAGGAGTTGACGAGGATGACGAGACACCAAGATCATGTAATATACGTCGAAGCCAAACTATCTCAGCAGCAATAGAAGCCATGGCACGATATTCAGCCTCTGAACTAGAGCGAGAGACAATATCTTGTTTCTTGGCCCTCCAAGAGATGAGAGAGTCACCAAGAAATATACAAAAACCAGTGGTTGAGCGACGAGTGGTGACATCCCCAACCCAATCAGCATCGGAGTATCCACGAAGCTCCAATGAAGAAGAAGATGAAAACAAGAGAGATCGTGACATAGTACCACGTAGATACCGGAAGATACGAAGAACAGCACTATAATGAGTACTACGAGGAGCAGCAACAAACTGACTAACCACATGCACGGCATAAGCAATATCTGGCCGAGTAATAGTAAGATACACTAGACCACCTACAAGCTGACGATAACGAGTTGGATCTTGTAAGAGTTCTCCATCATCTGGAACAAGTTTTGCATTAAGCTCAAGTAGAGTAGAGCACGTTTTATCATCTGAGATATCTGCTTCGTTAAAAAGATCTATAAGATATTTTTGCTGGGAAAGAAGATAACCACGAGGAGAATAAGCAACCTCTAGGCCTAGAAAATAACGTAGAGGACCAAGATCTTTCATCTCAAAGTGAGACTGAAGATACTCCTTCATGGACTGAATGCAAGCAGGATCATCACCAGTAATTATCATATCATCAACATAAAGTAGAATGACTATGCGAACAGAACCATCAACTCGGACAAAAAGAGCAGAGTCATGAGCACTGGCTACAAATCAAGCATTAATAATAACAGCAGTGAAGCGTTCAAACCAAGCTCGTGGAGCTTGTTTGAGACGATACAAGGCACGTCGAAGAAGGCAAACATATCCAGCTGGATAAGAGAGACCGGGTGGAGGAATCATATAAACAGTCTCTGTAAGATCTCTATGAAGAAATGCATTCTTTACATCCATCTGATATATAGGCCACTGACGAATGGAAGCAACTGCGAGTAGTGTGCGGACAGTAGTCATCTTAGCAACAGGAGCAAAAGTCTCATCATAATCAATACCATACTGTTGCATAAATCCCCGAGCCACTAAGCGAGCCTTATAACGTTCAACGGAGCCATCAGAATGAGTTTTAATTTTGTAGACCCATTTACATCCAATAGGCTGAATTCCTGATGGTAAAGGAACCAAATCCCACGTCTGATTTTTCTGAAGTGCACTCAATTCTTCTGCCATAGTAGCCTGCCAAACAGGAAGGCCAGTAGCCTCACAATAACTCTGGGGCTCATGATGGGAGGAAAGTGCTGCAAGAAATGTACAAAAATACGGCGAAAAAGAAGATGAAGCAACAAGTGTAAGTCTATCTGGTGGACGACGGACCCGAGCTGGATTCCGCCGTGGAATAGGGTCAAGAGACAAACCTGGAGATGTATCTGGCGGTGTAGGAGAATCGTGCATTGGCTCAGAAGGGGTAGTCACCGTATTAGTGGTAGATGTCACAGTTGTGGTGGAAGTAGATGGGTAAGCATCAACAGCAGACTCGTTAGGCTGCAAATCGAGAGTAGCAGAAGACTCACTTGAAGAAATAATATTACTGTCAAGAAAGAGAAGATCAGTGGTAGTTGATGGGGGTAGTTGAGATGGAGGAGATGGAAGATTGTAGTATGGAAGAGTCTCAAGAAAAGTCACATGCCTAGAAATACGAACTCGATTAGAAGAAGGATCATAGCATCGATATCCTTTATGCTCAGCACTATAACCTATAAACACACACATTGCCGAGCGAGGTGATAAGTTAGTACGTTCTGTAGGAGAAAGGAGTACAAAGCATGTGCAACTAAATACTCTTAGATGAGAATATTGTGGAGAGGTATCGTGAAGACGTTCGTGTGGGGAAAGATTATTAGTGACAGGAGAAGGCATTAGATTTATGAGGTAAGCAGCCGTGAGAATGGCATCAGCTCAAAACTGTGTAGGAACTTAGGTAGAAAGCAACAAAGATCTGGCTGTCTCAAGAATATGACGATGCTTGCGTTCAGCAATTCCATTTTGCTGTGGAATATGTGGACACGATAGTTGTAAAAGAGTGCCATGAGACTGAAGGAGAGTACGAAATTGGTGAGATGTGTACTCCCCGGCAGAATCCGCACGGAGAACTTTGATACGCTTATTAAATTGAGTCTGAATCATGGTCGCAAAAGCAGTATAAATATGAAACACCTCAGAGCGTGAACGCATAAAATACAACCAGGTAAAACGAGAGTAGTCGTCAACAAATGAAATATAGTAACGGTAGCCTAACTTAGAAGAAACGGGAGCTGGTCCCCACACATCAGTGTAAACTAAATCAAAGATAGACATAGATTGATGTTGGCTAGAAGCAAATGGAAGGGCAACAGATTTTGCAAGTTTACATCCTAAACATGCTTGTAAGGAGCCAGAGATAGAACCTAAGACACCAAGTTTAACTAGAGTATGAAGACAACTAGAAGAAACATGACCTAAACGACGATGCCAAATATCAAGTGAAGATGGTACAATTTTCTGTAACCGTGTTACAGCCGTAATGCGTGATGGAAGATGCAACCAATCCATGTAATAGAGTCCACCACGTCTACGGCCCACCCCAATCTGTTTGCCGGTGTGACGATCCTGCACTACACAAGAGTCAGAATCAAAGGAGACAGTACACCCATGATCAGTTATTTGACTAACCGAAAATAAGTTTAAAAATGCTTTAGAAACATGAAGAACACTAGGAACATGAAAGTGGGTGTACCAGTATACGATAGTGTACCACGATGAGAAATAGAAAGAGGAGTACCATCAGCAGTAGATATATCAAAAGGTGGAGAGCATGGAATACAGCCATGAAGAAGAGATGAATCTGATGTCAAATGATGAGTGGCCCCAGAGTCCATAATCCAAGAGGGAGAAGAAATACCTACGCAGGCAGAATGTGAAGCAGAAGAATCGAATGACTTAGAGAAGAGATGAAGCTGAAGATTGTGGCTGAATCGATGCAGCAGTAGTTCGAGACGACTTGATAGATTGAGAGAAAACCTCACGCTCTCACTTCTTTTGTAGATGAATACATTTTGAGATGTGATGTCCCATTCCTTTACAGTAGTGACATTGGACAGAAGAACAAAAAAAATTGCCATAGATAATAAGAGTTGATAAGACCACAAATAGGATCAAGCAAGCTAAGCCAAAGTCAAATCCAATAGTCACCGTTGAGCCAAAAACTACTCCAATAATTAAAGTGATGTGACTAGACCTCTGCAACTTGCGCCAAAGAAACTTTGGTAGATGAAATGCTTCTCTGAACTGCTTTTCTGAAGCCGACAAAATAAAAAAAAAGAAGAAGACCTTCGAAGAAGATAACTGAAGGACAAGAAGTTATCAGTGAAGATCCTAAATTTTCAGCCTGATAAGCAGATGTCTGGCGGTTGTGCATAGAGACAACAGCGCACAACTAGAGGAGTCGGAGGGCGGAGGCTGGAGGAGATGAAACAGCGGGAGAAGATGACAGTCGGAGGACGAGACAGACGGCCGGAGAAGCGTCGGAGATGATTAAGAGATCAGATCCGCGGCACCGTTTCACCGCAACGGCGAGATCAGAGACAGCGTGTTGGCCTCGCACCTTGGATGGCGGCGCTGAGAGAAGATAGATCATATCTGGCGGTGGATGGATGATCAGGACAATCTGGATATTCCAGCGGTGGATATAGCGGAGTGCAAACCCTAGGTTTTCTCTGATGCCATGTTAGATTTGGAATAAACTGTATCAAACATCACACATTAATGATAATACACATACAGCATTTATACAATCACCAAAATACCAAAAATACTCAAAGACACCTAACAAGAAGAAGAAGTATTTATAATAAAAGAAGCGATATATATCGTGTAATTAGTAATTAGGGTATAGGGTATTATAATAATTAGATATTCATAATCTTGTGGATGATGGTAGCATGCTGGATAGCTTGTATTTTGCCATCATCTAGCTTTTTCTTATTCATCATCTAAAAGCGACCTAATGGTGTACTTTACCAAACATAGATTATCACTTAAAATTAGATTATTCTCTAATCTATAATCTAAAAGCTATCTCAAAATCTCGAAACAAACACACCGCTAATGTTTATCTTAGATTAACGTGTCAGCAATTTTAACAAAAATGTCGTAAGTTTAAAACACAAGAAGATGCCGAAAATTGTAAAAATAGACCTATGGAAGGCCCCATTGTAGCTTTTCCTTTATCTTACAGTATGTTTTTCAATATATCTCAGATATTGGCTTTTTTAGAAAATTTTAAAATAATCAAGATATAAATTTTATTACTTACATTCTGCTAATTAATATTTCTATTAAAAATATTTTTTTTTGTACAAATATTAAGCCGTCTATCTTAAAAATGGGAAGGCACAAGTAATAATTTTTTAAAATAAAAATTAAATATGAGAATTCATAGCATCTCTATGGCTATGAAAAACGCAGCGTATGACATTTTTATGGGCACATTAGCTTACGAAAACATCGATTTTTCGAGGAGGAGGTGCATAGGAAATATTTTGATGCATGCAATTTCTATTGTGATGGTGTTTCAAACACAATTAATTAAAACTCTATTTATTTAAAAGTTTAATAGATGATAAGATATAAAAGCCTTTTAATTTTATGTGAGAAAGATGAGTCACTTTAACTCTAAAAGGAGAAACCTCTTTATTAAAAATAACAATTTTATTTTTAATATTATCATGTATATCGTTCTTTTTATTCAGAAACCTCTTTCTCTTTGTGAACACAAAATAGTGTTTTTAAAACCGATTACTTTTTTGTTAAAGAAGAAGATTGTCAATTGTTAGTATTGCTCTCATTAGAATTTTCAACTATATTTTTTTTCTATCATTAGAAACTTTTTCAAAAAAAATTTTCAATGATTTTAACTATGTTAAAATAATAAATTACTTTGGTATTGAACAATTAATTAATCAAGATCTAAAATTAAATTTAAAAGATAAACTAATGAAGTATAAAGATTAACAAACAATAATCAATAACTTAAATTACTCAAAAAGTCTAATACGTAATAAAATATAATTAATTAAATCAACACATTTAAATGATAAAAGTTATATTAGTCTTTTTATCTACAAAGTACTTTAAAAGATTAAATCTTTTAAAAAAAAAGCCATATACGAGGATCAAGAGTCAAATTTAACGGGAGGTACTTATTTAGGTCACCTACTATGAATTTTGAGAAATTGCGATCATCTAAAGTTGTTTTTTGTCGACTTAGCATAATTCTTCAGAAGTTATGCACATTTTAAGTTTTTTTTTTTAAACTGATGATTTCACCATACTTACTAATTTGATTTAAGATAGATGAGAATTGCAGTATTCTTTGGTTCATTATATCGATTCTTTGTCGATTTAAGATAGATGAGAATCACATTCATCGATAATGTGATGCATTAGCTGATTGGACTATCAAATACATGATCCAACATAACATCAAGATTAGGAGGATGAATTCGTTTTTTTGTCTAACAAATATTACCATGTCATATTAAATTATGTAGATTTGCCTGACAACTAGAAAATGGAAGATAGACCTTTTTTTTTAAAGAAAAAAAAAGGTGGGTAGCATTTCGAAATGAAGAAAAAAAATTAGTATATAATGACATTTAAAATTTTAAAGATCCTTGTTGGCACCCGTCTGGTTATTTTATTTTTATTTTTTTTTAATTTAATTTAATTAAATTATTTTAAAAAATTTATAAAATTAAAATCAGATCGTTAGTTTAATAGGCAATCCAGTGCAGCAGGATATTGCAATATTGCGCTACACAATTGGTCAAAAGTCGCCGTCAGTTAAACTGACGATTCGACCACCATTCATAGTAACGATCGATTATATTTGAGTGCTCATGTTATACAAAGGAGAAATGAGAGGTTTGGGAGGGGGGGGGGGGGGGGGGGCGGGGGTGGGGGGGGGGGAGCAGATGTGCTCGGATTATATCCGAGCGTCCGATCGCCATTCAGATTGGCAATCATGATTGTCAATTTTATATAGGTTGTGCGTATTTTTGCACTATCCAGCTGGCGTCTTGTCACTAGACGAAAGTAAACTTTCGTAAAATAATAAAATTATAATAAAATTTTAAAATTTTTATATTAAAAAATTCCAATGCTCGCCAATTGTGTTGGGTCGGTGGCGCCAATTTTGATTATTTTTTTTGGCACATTATTTGATAATTTTAAGAAAAGTTTTTAACTACAAAATTATAGATTTTGATGCGTAATATAACTTTATATTTGAACATTTTTCGCGAAAATACCAAATAATATGTCAAAAAGATGATCTAAAATTTTGATCATCTATTTGGCATTGTTTTATATTTTTTGAAAAAACATTCAACTACAAAGTTGTAGATCCCATCAAAATCTACAACTTTATAGTTAAAATTTTTTCAAAAAAATATTTAAAAATAGGTGAAATAAGCGGATAAAATTTTTATACTATTTTTCGAGATCCGTACTAATTCTTTGAACGGCTGAGATGGGGCGGATCCTAAGCAGGAAGTAGGAGAGCCGCGCTCCAAAACGACCGCCCGCCCCCACCCCAACCGTAATTTTCCTCACTCCTCTCCCCTGGACCTCCGTCACTTCCGTGACCGCCACCGCCGGCCACACGCTCGGCGCTTGCTGTCCCGGCGTCCCGCTCCGCTCGGCGCTTGCAATCACCCGCCGTAGGCTAGGCGCTCGCCCGGTCCCGGCGCTCGCCGCACGCACGCTCGTGTCATGGTCAGATGGGTTCGCCGGAGAGAGAATTTAAAGGGGAGCCGTAGCATATCAGATTGGAGCCGTAGGAGAAGAAGAGCTGGAGTTGTTAGCATCCGCGCGGGCGGTTATAACTGTCCTTCAAACGTCGTCCGTTGGATGGAAGCAATTCTGGCCGTTGGATACAGGCGCACAATTCTTCTAACTGAAGCACGTGACGATCACGAGCGGCATAAGGGCAAGATGGCCATTTTCTTCATCATGTTCGTCTACATATAAATACCAGAAGAAGCTGTTGTTTTCAGTAGGAAAAATGAATAACAGAATTTGTTCTCTCTCTCTCTTCAAATTCTTTTAATCTTGTAGCTTTAATCTTGTCATTTCAATTCTACTTTTCCTTCCTGCATATTGTCTGTTGATTCCAACTTTTATTAGTCTGCCTTAATAGAAATTTCTCTTGGATTCTCAGTTCAAACTAAGTGTTCGACGAATTGACTTTTCATTGAATTTGTAATTTTCGGTCTCCGATCACCGTCTCCGGCGAGGATCGTGACATTTGGTATCAGAGCAAGACCTGGCAATCACTAGATCAATGACACGAACTCAGGGTAGCAATATTTTGGGGTCGAGATCAAACCAGACTCCAGAAGACGAGGGAAACGGATATAGAGTTTCAGATCTACCTCCTCTGGTAGCTGATCATTCTCTGATGGGGTCGATTGAGGAAGATCGGCGTTATGAGGATCTGTATCAACAGATCCAAGATGTGACCACGCAGTTCGCAACTAAATATGACCAGTTGATGCTGGCTCAGAAGGACTTTCAGGCCGATGTACAAGGGCAACAACTCAAACTACAAGATCAGATCCAATCTCATATCCAGGCTCAGATCGAGAAGCAGCATACTAGTCTGCAAAATCAAATGCTATTGCAGACGGAGACCCAGAAAATCCAAGGTGAGCAACTTCAAAAGATTTTACAGCATTTACAAGTGAATCATTCTCCACCTGGTTTTCCATCAAGCTCAGTGAACTATGCTATGCCCACCAGTAGCAATGTACATCAACCATTGCATGCTCATGTTGTTGATAGCACTCCTATTCTTGGTGTCTCTGGTACTAGAGTAGTAGCTAATGATGTGTTGCAGAATGGAAGGAATATGCAGGCCCCTAGATTTTATAAACCCCCCAAGATGGATTTCCCTTTGTTTGACAAGGAACATCCTAAAATATGGGTGAGAAGGGCTGCAGCTTATTTAAGTCATTATAGCATTCCTGATCACCTTAAAGTAAGGACTGCTATGCCTTACTTTGTGGATCAAGATTCTTTTGACTGGTTGGAGGATTTCCTTATTCACAAAGTACCCGAGAGGATTCATTGGGAGGTGTTTGTAGATGCATTGAAGTTGAGATTCTTGCAGCAGAAGTTACTGGATCCACTTCAGGAACTGCAGAGAATTAAGATGCAAGGCGATCTAGACCACTACCACAGAGAATTTGTGTCGTTACAATCTATAGTAAGGAAGGAGAACTCTTACTTGACAGATGCATATTTTGTCAAAGTTTACTGTGGGGGTCTTCCAGACGATATCAGATTGGAAGTGGAGGAGAAGGCTCCTAGGACTACTACTGATGCTTATGCTTGTGCCAAAAAGAAGGAGATCATTAATAGAGAGAGGTTCAAGAGGTTTCGAGAACAGATTCCTACGACTTCCCATGATGACAAGTCTCAAGGCTCACAATTCATGACTAAAGAAGAACAAACCCAGGTTGATGGTAGTGGCAAAGGGGTACAGCCAATCAGTACTGGAAATCAGTTCTCGAGAAGAAATAATGGCCTATGCTACAGGTGTGGTGATAAGTACTATTGGGGGCATAAGTGCAATCCAAAGCAACCCATGAAACTGGCTGCTATGGAAGAACTTCAAGAAGATGCAGATGTTGGAGGTTTTAGTGGAAATAATCAAACTGCAGAACCTGGTGATTCTACAGTAGAATCTGAAAAAGAAGACAGTATGGAGAAGATATGGATTACAATGAATGCAATTACTGGAGAGGGAACTCCTAAGACCATCTTGGTCTCGGGAATCCGTCAGGACTCTCAGCCTACCAAGAATCATCATATTAGTATCCTTATTGACTCTGGAGCTGGGCAGAGTTTCATTCAAACTTCGTTGATTGACAAGTTGCGGTGGCCAGTTAAATCTGCTCCAGGGATGGTGGGGTTAGCTGGAAAGAAGAAGCTATTCAGCCCTGGGAAGGTTTTAGACTTCCCTTGGGAAATGCAAGGGCATCAATATCAGTATCATTTCAGAGTTCTGGAGGAACTGGGCTATGATCTGGTGTTAGGAAATGATTGGATGGAGCTTTATGAACCAGTTTCTTTCACACCTAGCAAGAAGCTGATATCCTTTCAAAGGAATGGTAAGACAATCGAGATTCAAGGTACTTCTGAAATTAACAAGTTGTTTCTCATGTCTTATAAGGAAGCTTGTCATATTATCAAGGAGGAGACACAACAAGGATTCTTACTTACAATGGAATCTTCAATAGAAAAGAAGAAGGCAATTCCAGTGGGGTTCCAGAAATTATTACAACATTATGAGGATGTGTTTAAGGAACCATCTCATCTCCCTCCACAAAGAGCTTTAGATCATACTATTCCTCTTATCAATGGAGCTCAACCAGTAAATCTCAGGCCCTACAGGTATTCCCCTGCACAAAGGACTGAGATAGATAAACAAATCAATGAGCTACTAGCTTCTGGAATAATTCAGAGGACACAATATCCTTTTGCCTCACCAGTTTTACTGGTTAAGAAGAAAGATTCTTCTTGGAGGTTATGTATTGATTACAGGAAGCTCAATGAGTTAACTGTGAAGGATCGGTTTCCGATTCCTATGATTGAGGACTTAATTGATGAGTTACATGGATCTTCAATCTATTCAAAAATTGACTTGAGGGCTGGATATCATCAGATTAGAGTTCATGCTAGTGACATCCCTAAAACTGCATTTAGAACTCATAATGGACATTACGAGTTTAAAGTAATGCCATTTGGTCTCACGAATGCTCCAGCAACTTTTCAGGCCCTCATGAATGAGGTTTTTGTTACTCAACTGAGAAAATTTGTTCTGGTATTCTTTGATGACATTCTTGTCTATAGCAAAACCCAAGGTGCACATTATCAACATCTGTCGATTGTACTACAGATCTTGAGGGATAACCAGCTATATGCGAAAATGTCTAAATGTTATTTTGCTCAGCAGAAAATAGAGTACCTTGGGTATATTATTTCTGCAGAAGGTTTAGCCACGGATCCTACGAAAATTAGTGCAATGGTAGATTGGCCAACACCCAGATCAGTAAGAGAATTGAGAGGATTCTTGGGACTTACTGGTTATTACAGACGCTTTATTGCCAACTATGGAGTAGTCAGCAAGCCATTAACAGAACTACTGAAGAAGGGGAGCTTCAACTGGAACTCTACTGCTGATGAAGCTTTTTGCAAATTAAAGCTGGCCATGACAAGTGCTCCTGTTCTGGCACTCCTTGATTTCACAAAATCATTTGTGTTGGAGACAGATGCTTCAAATGAAGGTGTAGGAGCAGTCCTATCACAGGAAGGGAGACCTATCGCCTACTTGAGCCAGAAATTTGGGCCTAGGAATGCAGGAAGACCTGCGTATGAAAAAGAATTGCTTGGCATATTACTTGCTGTGAATAAATGGAGGCACTACTTGGGGTTCTATCCTTTTGTGATTAAAACGGATCATGAAAGCTTGAGCTACATGTTGAATCAGAAAGTCACTACAGGGCTCCAACAGAGGGGAATGAGCAAAATGTTGGGTCTTGATTATACTATACAGTACAGAAGAGGCAAAGAAAATATAGTAGCTGATGCATTTGTCCAGGAGGGGGTTTTCTCAGGACCAAGTAGCTCTCTATGCAGTTACATCTATAATTCCTGCTTGGAAAACTCAGGTACTGAAGAGTTATAGAGATGATACATGGGCTCAAGAGATTGTTCCTTCTTTGGCGGTGGATTCAACTGGTGCAAGTCTCTATCAGTTGCAGCATGGGCTTATTGAGAAAGGAAAGAAGACTTATATTGGCACTTTTGGGGATCTCAGACAAAAGCTTCTTAGAACTTTCCATGATTCCCCTACTGGTGGGCATTCTGGAATTCAGAGTACTTATGCACGAATTCAATCTCACTTCTTCTGGAAGGGGCTCAAAAAAGATGTAAAATTACACGTCCTTCATTGTGATATTTGTCAAAGACACAAACCTGAGCATACACATCCTGCAGGGTTACTACAACCCTTGCCTATTCCTGACCAAGCGTGGCAATGTATCAATATGGATTTTATAGAGGGGCTACCCAAGTCTGGAGGCTATGATACTGTCATGGTTGTCATTGACGGATTTACCAAGTATAGTCACTTCTTATTGTTGACGCATCCCTATTCGGCTTCTCAGGTGGCTAAATTGTTCCTTGAGCATATCTACAAACTGCATGGTAGTCCATCACTGACCGGGATAAAGTTTTTACAAGCATATTCTGGAAGGAACTTTTTTCGGTGATGGGTATAGAGCTAAGTTTCACCACTGCATATCATCCTCAAAGTGATGGTCAAGCCAAGAGGTTGAATCAATGTCTTGAAATGTATCTTCGATGTTTTACTTCCCAGAAACCAAGAGAATGGAGCAAATGGCTTACCTTGGCGGAATGGTGGTATAACACCACGGTTCATAGTGCTCTGAAAATGTCTCCATTTCAGGCTTTATATGGTTATCCTCCTCCTATCCTTGTTGTTGATCGAGGCGATGGGTTAGCAATAAACACACCAGTAGCTGCAGTGGATGAAGTTATTGCTAGACGAAGGTCGTTGAATCAAATTATCAGGGAGCAACTCACTTTGGCTCAAAGCAGGATGAAATTCTTTGCGGATAAACAAAGAACCGAAAGGGAGTTTGGTGTAGGTGATTGGGTCTATTTGAAGCTCCAACCTTATCGACAAACTTCAGTGGCAATTAGACATTGCCAGAAGTTAGCTCCAAGGTACTATGGGCCTTTCCAAGTCTTGGAAAGAATTGGCAAGGTAGCTTACAAGTTACAACTCCCACATGAATCTTCAATTCATCCTGTTTTCCATGTAAGCCTCTTGAAGAAGAAAGTAGGTGATCAAGTGTTAGCGCAGCCATTGTTACCACCAGTCAATGAGGAGGGCCAGCTACTGATGGAACCATTGGCAATTCAGGAGAGGAAAATGGTCAAGAGGGGAGATAGGGCAGTTACGCAAGTGTTAGTACAGTGGGCCAATCTGTCTCCGGACGACGCTACATGGGAAGATTACCATACTCTCAAGCAACGATTTCCTTCCTTTGAACCTTGAGGACAAGATTCTCAAACGAAGGGGCAATGTCATGGTCAGATGGGTTCGCCGGAGAGAGAATTTAAAGGGGAGCCGTAGCATATCAGATTGGAGCCGTAGGAGAAGAAGAGCTGGAGTTGTTAGCATCCGCGCGGGCGGTTATAACTGTCCTTCAAACGTCGTCCGTTAGATGGAAGCAATTCTGGCCGTTGGATACAGGCGCGCAATTCTTCTAACTGAAGCACGTGACGATCACGAGCGGCATAAGGGCAAGATGGCCATTTTCTTCATCATGTTCGTCTACATATAAATACCAGAAGAAGCTGCTGTTTTCAGTAGGAAAAATGAATAACAGAATTTGTTCTCTCTCTCTTCAAATTCTTTTAATCTTGTAGCTCTAATCTTGTCATTCAATTCTACTTTTCCTTCCTGCATATTGTCTGTTGATTCCAACTTTTATTAGTCTGCCTTAATAGAAATTTCTCTTGGATTCTCAGTTCAAACTAAGTGTTCGATGAATTGACTTTTCATTGAATTTGTAATTTCCGGTCTCCGCACCGTCTCCGGCGAGGATCGTGACAGCTCGCTCGGGGCGCTCCGCGTCCGCCCATCTGCCACCACCGTGCTTGCGACGATGGCGACAGTGGCACGGAGCAGCGACGGCGCGGCGGGAGTTCTGGGGCTCCGCCTGGAAGACGCGCTCGATCGATTGCGGAACTCGGAGGCGGCGATGTACATCTCCCCCAACCCATTGCTATCCGTCGCCTCCCGCGCCGCCGCGGCCCACATCTATGCCGCTCTTCGGTCGCAGGTCTCCATTCCGCCGCCGCTTGCGCAGCTTCTGGTGGATCCTGATTCTTTCGACGCCGAGCAAGTGTGGGCACAGCTCCACCTCCTCTACCGTCCCCTCTTCTCCCATCAACGCCGCCAACTCTGCCGCCTCCAAAACGACATACCCTCCAACCATGCTCTCCATAACGAACAAGAGCAACTACAAGAAGAAGAAGGTCATGATGCTGAGGATGAAGAAGTAGACGAGGCAGATGAAGAAGAAGAACAAGATGATGATGAAGAGGAAGAAGAAGATGTTGAAGATGATGAAGAAGAGATGGAGGTGGAGGACAAGGGCGGTGAGGGACTGGAAGATCGATTTCTGAGAGTACAGGAGCTGCAGGATATCTGGAGAGAGAGGAAGCGAAGGAATATGGAGAGGCTAAGAAGCAGGAAACGAGGAGAAATGATGATGAGGAGAAGGATGAAGGAGACGAAGATGATGGTTTTGAGGTATGTTCTTTATATGCAAATTAGCTGACTTGAGTATAATAGTAAGAACGCAAATTTTCTTTCATCGAAAATTTTGTCTTGCTGAATTGGTAGTTACTTGCATCGGTATCTTGACTTTGTAGTTTGGAGAACAAGAGGATGATGACAATGATGACAACACAGATGGGTTGGGGGATGCAAAGTAATGAGTTATGACTCCGAGTGTTTTTAGTAGCTTATGTTCCTGTGACTAGTTGTGAGTTACGTGAGGAGAGTGATCTCGCAGGTACAAAGACTTCTTTGGTGTTAAAAACAAGAGGAAGGGTAACAAGATAGATAATGTTGAAAAGATGAAACAGCTTTTAGAGAATACATCTCTTGATGGATCTGAGTACCTGGAGATGAATGGTGAACAAGAGGATATTGAAGATGATGAACAGGTGCAACTCTTAAACTGGTCTTTGTTTTAAGGTAATTGAAGACCATGGTAGTTGACTGTTTACTTCTCATTAATTTTTGACAACAGGATGGTGAATTTCTTTCCAAGCACGAGAAAGAGCAACGGAAGCGGCAGTCTACAATTCAGCAAATGGAGAAAGCAAATATAGAGCCTAAATCATGGTCCATGCAGGGAGAGGTAAATAGTTTAAATCCCTCAATTGTTTTTCATTGGGAACATATAAATTGTCCGATCTAGCAATTTATACAGTTAAGTGTCGGTTTAGATACATTGAAAGAAGATTGAAAGTTTAGCGTAATGCTAAGTTAATATGACCATATCTTGATTTCGTGCAGGTCACTGCTGCCAAAAGACCAAAAAATAGTGCACTTGAGGTGGATTTTGACTTTGAGCATAATGTGAGACCTGCTCCTGTCATTACTGAGGAAGTCACAGCTTCTTTGGAAGATTTAATCAAGAAAAGGATTTTGGAGGTAAAGTTTCTTGCAAGTTTGCTAATTCTAGCACTTATTTAAGAAGATATTAAGTTCGAGTTAGATTGCTATTGATAGTGCTTTGAAGTTAGCGCCATCTTTATCAATATGACACTTTAGATAGACATTGTCAATGTCCTAGTAAAGAATTATATTAATTCCTATATCTCTCTGTCTTACACTTCTTAGACTTGCCATAAATGCTTGTATATGTGATATTACTTCATACGGAAAGGCTGTAAAAAAATTTTTTGCAAGACAATTTTCTCTTACACAACATATTACATTCTTAAGCATTGCTAAGAAATAAAGAATCTTCATTTTGCTTAGAATTCTCAGCTGTCATCCAACCCTTGCCTGTAAACTTTCCTTATCCTTTTACTGGAGGGCGCCCTGTGGTGACCACTCAAGGGGACCTTTTTCGTTCCAGAGCGTTTGGGTTAGAGGACCAAAATTAAATACATGCAATCCTCAAGGACCATAAAAAGTTGAGATTAGAGAATCTGGGTTACTGTCTTCCTGAATCTCAATAAGGGCAAGCTCCTACTTTTAATCACTTCTCCTAAAGAGAGAAACTTTGGTTCAAGGCTCTAATCGAAGGTTGTGGGTAAAATTGCTGGGTTGTTGTTTTGGGGACTCCATTTTGTCCATAATGCATATCCAATTCAGGTTCGTCATTTGATGTTGGCATATGGTTTGGGTTTTGAGGTCACCTATTGCGACCTAAACATGCATAAGATAACTTCAAATTGCGGCTATTTAATATATTTGTTTTGTACTTGTATTCAGCTTCAACTAGTGATACAATGTTTTGTTTCCCAGGGACATTTTGATGATGTTCAAAAGGCACATGTATTGCCAACTAGAGCGCCGAAAGAACGTAAAGAGTTGGTAAGAGTTTTCTATTTTGGTGTTTAAATGCAAGACTTGTCAGTCTATCTTTGTTTAAACTCAAATAGACGTTTTAGTCTAGTTGACTATCTTGTCCAAAGACTTAGGCTTTTCCTGCTTAATTGTATTATTTTGTTTCGTCAGGACGAAAGTAAAAGCAAGAAGGGCCTGGCGGAAATATACGAGGTATGTATTTCCTAAGTTTAATCCCATCTTAGGAAAATTGATGCAGCATTGATTGGACTTTCATCTATTGTAATTGCTTATGTGCTATTCCTTGCAGGAGGAGTATGCCCAAACAGCTGGTCTCGCCTTTGGTCCTCTTTCTACCGCAGATCAGCAGAGGAAAGAGGTAAATGTTTCAGTTTGATGCTACCGCTATTGGTAAATAAATGATCTAACTTGTATCTTATCTTTTGAGATTTTCAAGATCCATGTAGGTTGAGAACCATAGGACTGGATTTGGGGATTGTAATAAACCAAAACATGACATGCAAAAACGATGAGCATTTGTCAATATACCAAAAAATTACAGGAGGAATTGTTGAAAGCATGATTTGTAGAATCTAACGCAAAGTGCTAGAAGTTGCAATATTTTAAGAGTCAAATGATTCAACAGTAAGTTTAAGTTCATGATACATAACAATCAGTTGCCAGGTCTTTCATAAAAAAATTATGTAAAAGATAGTTGACAACTGAAGTGGAAAAGAGGGAACACTAGAAGAAAAGGCTCAGACCTTGGTGTCAGCATGGATCTTGCTAGGGTCAAGCTGCAAGAAGCACTAGAGCAACTTTGAGGTCTAAAGGGAATTCCCTGCAGGATGAGTATGATGCACTTCCTTGATGAAGTCATGGTTATGAGTTGTCATTATGAGAGATTGCGAAGAATATAACTAATGGTTAAGATAACAGTCTTGGATGGATAACAGACTTGATGATTCAGTTGCATCCTAACAAACTGCTTAGTCCAAGCCTAAAATTGCTGGAGCTAGAAATGATTTGAGAGTTTGTGCGATATTATGAAATAACTCGTTTTCGCAAACTTTTATTTAATGGTCATTTTTCTTAAATGGATTTTCATGATCTCTCGATTATGCTTTAGCTGATGTAAGTAATTATGTGCACTTTTGTTTGACAGACTTCCGTAACAAGGTGATGTATATTACAGTAGATAACCTATGTGCTCTTTTGTCTTCAAGTTTATATACATGTTTACGTTTTTATAGATAGTGTAGTTTCTGTTCTCGACCTGCTGTGAGAGAAGCAGACTTCTGTTCATTTCTTGTATAGTCTCCTCAGATGTGACTTTGCTTTTAGAAATTTTGCATCAATGAATTAAAGGTTGCGTCACATTGTTCTTTTTTCTTTGTTCTCAGGCAGGTATGCTGTTCAAGAGGATTTGTGCCAAGTTAGATGCCTTGGCTCATTTTCACTTTGATCCGAAGCCAGTACGACAAGAAACCTACCCCTCTTACTCATAATACATGCTCCAAGTTTTTGAAATTTAACACGAATATGTTGTAGGTTATCGAAGACATGTCAATACAAACCAATGTTCCTGCTTTGGCGATGGAAGAGGTGAAGGGCCTTTCTGAAAAACCTTTTTTCTTTCCCTCTAAATCTTTGCAACATCAAAATCAAGTACTAAGCATAATCTCTTTTATTGAAGATTGCACCTTTAGCTGTCTCCGATGCTGCAATGCTTGCTCCTGAAGAAATTTTTGAAGGAAAGGGCGATATAAAAGAAGAAGGGGAATTAACTCAAACAGATAGGAAGAGGAGGTGAGCTAACAAGAAAACGAAATGTAAAGGTACTTCATGAACCTTTTTCTCAAACCTCATTTTGTTTCAAAGTATTTTTATTATCCTTTCATAAGATGTTGGCCAAGAAAATTCATATCACATGTAAATAAACTGCTTGGCCTGCAATTAATGGTATGTTAAATTATTTTTCAAAATTCATGTTAATTTTTTATTTTTTTTTAAAAAAAATGCCAAAAGACATGTAGATATATTGTTGTAGGGTTTTGGGTTTAGCTCAAATAAACATTAGAAGAGCTTCAGGAAACTGAGAACAGTATAACTAATATGATAATACAACTAACACAGGAGAAAAAATCATCCACGGAAGGAAAATCGGGCAAGCATGTAAGAAAACAGAGCAGTTAAATGCAAAATATTCACCTGTAAGAATGAAAACATATCCCTGCTAGGATGGACCTCGTGTAAATTTCTCTTAAATCAAAACCCTTTTTACACCATAAATGAAAAGCAAATCAGAAACATTATATCGCAATATGAAGTAACCAAAACAGCTACAGAAGCTATACCACAATGGACTGCACGTACGAAGGTGTAATCTTGACTCTGTCTACAAATAGGTTAATTGGAACTAATATAAAAAAAATGACATTGTATTGAGAAGAGAGCAATATTATCCACCGATTCCTGTTTCACAAAAGACTTTTGTGAAGTTTAACTGAGATGATACTGACAGAACAACAAAAGAGTGCGAGTATAAACACTGTAGAAACAGTAGTCAATTATATGCAAATGGTTTCCAAACATTCGGAAACACCCATTCTAATTAAGGATCAAATATCATCCAATATTGCTGTTTCACGGAAGACTTCTGTCAAGATATACTGAGATGAATTGAGAACCACATATCAGTAGGGCTGAGCATTTGGGTCAACCAAAACAAACCTGACCCGACCCGAACTTAATAAAACCAACCGAACAGACCCGACCCGACTTGAATTAGCACTCAACCCGAACCAAATAAAATTCGGGTCGGTTCAGGTTGAGTTCGGGTTGACCCAAATTATCGGCAACGGGGCTGAAGAACTTCGGCATTAACTTACTTATTATTTATCTTGCTAAGTGTGTTTAAATTGCTAGAGCTAAAACTTGCTTATACTGACAAATGTGCTTAATTAACTCAAAATTTGTAATTACTCTAATTAACTCCCCTTTTAGGGTGCCGTAGATATCCAACAATTATCTATCTATAATATGAGAGCGGATCATCTGTGCTTGAAGCACAAACGATTTCTCTGTGGCTAGCATCTTCACCGTCCATTCTGTGATGCACGTACCATAAGATTTTATATAAAATTGTCGTCGACTTATTTGATCTATTTTTAATTAATTTTAGTAAGAACTTTAAAATACAAAGCTGTAGAATTTGATATGATCTACAACTTCATAGTTGAAAAGTTTTTGAAAAAAGGTCCAACAATGTGCCAAAAAAGATGATCAAAATTTTGATAATCTTTTTTATTATTGTTTTGCATTTTTTCGAAACTTTTTAGGTATAAAGTTGTAGATCATATCAAAATATACAAATTTGTAGTTTAAATTTTTTCTAAAAATTTTTTAAAAATAGGTCAAATAAGTCACGTAACTTTTATACAAAATCTCGTGGTACGTGCATCACAAGATAGACGGTGGAGATGCTGGCCACAGAGAAATTGTTTGTCTCTAAACACAGACGATCAGCTCGATTATAATACTTAAAGATAAGAGGAAATTTGGTGATGTCTTACCGTTTAATTATTTAACAGATATAGATATTAGGGTGGGAGGAAGTTAATGCGGCAGATACTAATATTCGCCACTTCCATGCCTAAAAAAAGAAGTGGAACTAACTCTATTCAGTTTCAATATGACAGTATTCGATAGTCACTGGTGAAGTAGGAAATAGAAACCGCCGCCTATCGCACGCCGGAAAAGCGAAATCTCGGCGGTGCAAAATCAAATGCAGCAGTGACTAGCAGAGCTACAACTCCTCGCGGCTGAGAGGATAGGTTACGTAGAAACTCCCGCCCAGTGTTGTTAAAGGCGTGCGCCTAGGCTCGTCACACAAATCTGCGCCCGCCAAGAACAAGGCAAGGCCCCCGTTCACTAGGCGCAGCCTTATCGCGCCTAGGCGCACCTAGGTGCACCTTGCGCCTAGGCGCGCCTTGCTGTGCCTAGTGAACATGCCCCATTTATAAACTATGTGAGCCCAATTAAACCATCAGAACTTACTGTTCAGTTCATATGATAGTTCCTTTCTCACTACAGTAGGCTAAATAGAAAAAAAAAAAAAAACCCTAATTTTTCTCACAAACAACACGCTTGCTGGATTGGAAGAGGACGGCGAAGGCTGGAGACGAGCTAGTTTTTCATAATGAACATGTTCATCATGTAAACATCTCCAAACAAGCTAGCTATTCATCATTTTTCACATTTTGAGACTTTGAGTCAACATGGTCATGTGATGTGACTATATGCTTTTTCAATATGGCTTGTTCAGAATCCATCAATAAGCTAACTTCCGTAAAATTTTGAGGTAATTAGCAAGTTATATATATGTTAAGACTAAGAGTCTTAAGAATGATGTAAGAAATTTATCTGTGTATTTTGATGTGTATAAAATCTTTACTAATAGGCTTGTTCTGATCTTTTCTATGACAATTTTGGTTTAAATTTGTAATTTTTATGAAGATATTTATATCTAAGGAAAAAGCGTGCCTTGCGTTAATAAGGCCCGCGCCTCGCCTTGCGCCTTGCGCCTAGACTTCGGGACCACCCTTGCGCCTTGGTGCGCCTTGCACCTTTGACAACATTGCTCCCGCCTGCCTATGGGTAACGACCATGCCACCACATATTTCCACCACTCCCATAGCTCGATCTGCTCCTTCGCCCAAGAAATTTTAGTCAATCGAGGTTAATTCTTCTTTTTGTCTCTGAGTTTCATTTTAAAAGCTTTCTAATGTTTGATGATTAGTGGAAAACCTTTTTTTTTAAAATTCAATATGAGTGGATTGAAAATAAATATGTTTACGAGTTTTGAGTTACAGTTTATTGATGCTGATGGGTTTATCCTCA
>MJHO01000195.1:0-13337 GCA_002076135.1 Xerophyta viscosa | reverse complement strand
GTGTCCAACTAAAATTTTTTTTTTCAAATAATATTTTCTTTTTGGAAATCCATACTTCAGAAACAAATTCTTCGGAAGTATCTTTTAAAGAAAACAAACTATTTTTCCAGAAATATATCCAAACCAAGTTTGAGCAAAGGTTCCTAAATATACTCTGCGAGAGAGACAGACTTTATCACCAGGACCTTTCGCATTTGCCCCCAGAACCATCGCAATCAATCTCTCTCATTGATTAACGCTGTTCTATGGGCATCTACGACTCAAACCAAATCAACTGAAATAAACAGTTTCCAAATTATTCAAATAAGAATCCTTAATTTGAAAATTTTTGCTTTAACCAAAACAGCCCAAAGGAAAGTAAAACTTTTGTAAAATCTCATTTCCGAGACAAAGATTCAATACAAATCACTTTTGAACACTGAAAATTTTTCAATTCCACGAGTAAACTCAAATCAAATCCGATTACATCAAACTCGTGAATGCCAAATCATCAAGATTTTTGCAAATACCAAGCTAATGCACGCAAATCCAAGCGACGAAATACAACATATCGGTGCTGTGCAAGCCTTTCATGAAAACAGTTTCGGAAACATCTTGCCCTCAACCACCAATATTAAATTACAAACCAAACATCGCAATCACGTCACATAGCTTAAATAAACAACAAACACAAAACCGTATATCATTCCCGATATCGGCTTAAATAAAAAATCCAAAGATGCAACCAAACAGTTTACTGCACAATCAACAAAACACAACGCCAAGCATCAAACCGCATAACCAAAACCAAGGCATGCAACAAAAACAAGTCAAGTGCATTCAACAAAGTCAAACCATGCACACGACTCCACAACAGGGCTACAACAACCCAACACACCGCGACTCAAACCATAGCATCACAAGAGCATTTCAAATTCCCAACTTGAGGCCACTTGTATCTCGCTATCCGAGCGCAAACACAACCGACCTAAATAAGGTTCACGCCAAGTAGGCACAGTCAAAGTGCAAACAACCATGCACCTCCCCACTTAAGAAACATGTATAACCGCACGAAAACAAACATTCAAATCAACCTGCAAAGCAATACATGCCTACCGCGAGGTTACGATTTCCTATCTCTCTTCACACATTCCCATTCCCATGTGAAAACTTATCATCGAAAGTACTAAGTCATAATCTTGCTCTGATACCATCTGTGGTGCCCCAGAGCCTGGGGCAGAAAAATTTTAAACAATAAAGCAGGTGTTATGAGCTAGTACTTCCAATTCACAATAATACATAAATTAAAATTTATTAAAACACAGCGGAAAATTTAATTATTTTATATTTTGGTCCCACTATAACCCTCAGCACCTAGAAGCTCGCTCTACGATCGCCAGCGGACTTCGCAAAGACCTAAGAGAAAAAAGATAGTATCGTGAGTATATAAAATATACTCAGTGAGTGACCCTCCCTAGCAGTCCCCTACGTCAACTGCTAAGGCATCGGTCAAACACCAATATGCATCACACCAGCAAACATAAAAGCTAACGCAATCAGATGCACAAAATAAAACCGCATGTCCATACATATACAGTATGCAAATATAACATGCATACCAATACATAACTCGCATGTCAAGCCACTCTCGCATGCATACATCAATCATACATGCAAAGAACGAGAGAGTAACCACCCATAACAAAAGGGTAAAAGTAAAACTATCGTCAGCTTAAGATAAAACTCAACAAACGATAAACTACCTTGCACTGAAGAACCGCAGATAAATAATTTAAACTGCCAAAGCATATAAGATAGGCACAACACATAAAGACATAGCAAATACAGATCCAAGCTATCATGTCAATGTGTTAAAGTCGCACCCAACACAATCAATTTGCGTTTGATATCTTGGATTATGTTAGGGTGCAAAACTAACGCCAAAGCCAATTGTGACCTTCATATTTAAAGTTTAGGGTACCCGATTGACCCCGGTACTAAGGTTTGGCTACCCGCTTTAGTGCACATTCCGAAGCACCAAACCCACGGAGGGGGATACAGCGTCCCGTATGAGATTACTAGTAGCCGAATGCCCTCCGGAAGGCACAACCCTGAGACTCAAACACCGCAGAAACCACCCTGCCCAAGGATGATCACCCTATGCCTACCGGCCTCAAATAGAGACATCATTCATTAAGATTAGACGCTCACATTATTAATAGCTCATCTTACCGCCACCCTAGTCGGTAAATCACTCGACTTACGGGTACTAGATGAATATAACTAAACCGCGCTAATCTTAACCCTCCCTATATGGAGTAAATTATAGGGCAAGTCCGCTCACCTACTCAAGTAGGTAGTCTAAATCCTGTTAGGCACACAAGTGTATGTCACAACCCTGTTTACTTAGGTGTCGCAAGAGCTAAGGTCCGCTCTCGCACCTATTCAAGTAAACAACCCACATAGCTATCCGCTACGTTAACAAAAATAATCTCGTCCTACTACATTTATTATAAACCATACATAAGTCAAGTAGAACGAAATATCAAGCATGGTAAATCATCACATCACATTCTACTAAAGTGTCAACCCAGTATAATCATACTCAACACTATTCATAGTAGAACAACCGTAAATCTACATGCTCAATCGCATAAATCATGCTAATCAACAAATCAATCATGTAATGGCTTATCACAATGCATCCATGAGTGTTTCATTTCAATGTTAAAACCCAACACGATATACACTCCCATACAAATGCCATAAATCACATAACAAACATAACCACCACATGTAAAGCATAAATTCAATGCTAACACATGAAGAGCAAACACCGCTCACATACCCACAAGTCAGTCTATCACGAGTACAACCAGGGAACCCACCTACATACTCAACCGGATAAGACTAACATGTACACATCCCAGCCCGTTCTATTACTAGGGTATAGCCAGAATCACCTATTCACATACCCACCAGAACGATAGAACAAGCAAGCATACATACGGCCATACAACATTACTCCTACCACATACAATGTTGTAGAGTAAACCGTCCAGCGCTATCGCCTAACACTTATCGTAACATCTACCACATGCATAACTAGAGTAATCCACTCAAATGCATTGCAAGGTAGATCAAACATAAATATATTATTATACAAGCACTCCTACAAATGATATCGAGTAGGTTACAAACCTCAATTATCATCCATGCAGGAAAACACATCCATAACATGCACCCATGCACCGTGACTCTATGTCACAATTTCGAACCTCTATTACATGCATTTCTTGAATCCAATTCGCAATACACTGTCCAAGCAATGTCAACATTATGCACAACATAGCATTCACAGCCCCGTCGAGAGCGTGATCTAGCATTAAGCCCTAGTGCTCAACCCAACGGCAAACAACATACATAGCATGCTAAACAACCCACATGGAACATACCGAGACATCCAATCACGATTTACAAGCACATATAGTACCACATGTACACCTAACATGTTATATATGAATCAAGCTTGTAAATCACATAAATAACCGTCTCAAAACCCACGTGAAACACATACAAGCATACTAAGAGAAACGGTACAACCCGCTCCCACACCGACTTAGAGAAAGATTAGTCACGCGGACATCCTAAGTTCAGTGTTACCACACCTCTACCGCGGTATAACCACCGCAGGCGGCGCACACACATCGCTAAGTAGAGTCAAGCATACACAACAAGTGTCACAACAAATATGTCCCAAGTATAACAGATCCTACTAAGAGCATTAACCCGGCAGTCATGAAAGAGTAAATGCCCTAAAAGCCAATAATATTGGATATTTTGGCGAACATATTTTGTAATAAATCCTTTTTGATTTACTTGATTATGGTTATTTATTTATTTATCGCATCGTCATGTTTAATATGTTGTATGAATGTATGTGATAAACCCCATGGACTAAGGCGACAGAATTAGGATCATGATAGTTGATCATGATAATGAGACCTAATGTCTTATAAACCTAAGTCCAGAATGTTCTTAGTCATAGGTGCTTGAGTAGGGCTCAATGTCACCGGAAAGGACTAAATACATAACAGCTTTGCTTGCTCATACGATGAGAAGTAGTGATCTCATTACTACGGCGTGTTGGTCGACAATGAAGCAAGTGTGTAGGGTGCTCATTGGATGAATGAGTTCAACTGAACTGACTTACCTTCGAAGATACCATCGGAATCTGTCCATGTAATTCTTCAGTGTGATAGTCTATGCCTTGACCTTTAGACTTGATTTATCATAGTATCTTATGTGTTCATGATTTATACTTTAGTGTGTTTCCAAGTATAGCTCAGCTGTACAAGGGAACTATCTGGGTATAAATAATAGCACATGAAGATAGATGATGACCAATAGAGAATCTGTCACCTCCTATGAAGGAGGAGAACATCCTATGTGTCTTTGAATAGAACTAGCTCAGAAAATCCTTGGCCGAGGTATGACGTGAATTAAGAAATGTTCTTAATGTCACAGACGAGCGAATCTATTAAGACAGGATAACGACCCTACGACATGTATAACTAGAACACAAACGGCGCTCAACTACCCAAAGTAGTGCAAAGCACAAAACCATATTACCATCCACTCATCCCTCCTAGAGTATAAACCCGGCAATCCTGCCCCCTATACTCACTCAGACGACGAAAACACCGGTAACATATAATACAACTCGTATGTTATATCTACGAGCAAACTAAGTGCCACATCTATCTAGATGTCCGAACTAGCATGCTATAGTCAAAGGCCACCTCTACTACTGTATTAACCTAGCAAACATGCTATAATACCAATCCAAGTAGATATCACGCCAAATAATATGCTACAAATCAATACAATGTCATGCTAGTATACTAAATACATCTAGCATAACATAAATTAACACAAATAAGTGTAACCATAGGATCCACTCACCGGTCGTCTCGGTCCTACCGACCCGAGACTCGACGAACGGCGAAATCCCTCGGAACCAACCAAAATCGTCCTCACCAACGCGTTCCTGGATTCGAGGTGACACGACGAAGCAGCCACGTTCATCAGAGATCCTCGCCGGAGGCGGCCGAACGGCGACGGCGACGGCGACAGCGACTGAACGGCGGTGGTCGGAGGAAGAAGTGACGGCCAACACCCCAAGCATGCCCGGGAAGGCGGCGGTGATCGACGGCGGCGACCGTAGCGACGGCGGACGGCGGAGCAGCTCACGGCCGAGAGAGAGAGAGAGAAGAGATCTGTTGGGTCCCAAGAGGGGGGTGAATTGGGTAATAATAAAAATTTAAGCTAATTAAGTGATTATTCAATCTAAGCAAATTTAGCTCTTATACAAATTAGACACAAATGCATATAAGGATAGAACAATTAATTCCTACGCATGCGTCTAGAGAGTATATGAAAATAAAGCAAGAGAGAAAGAGATACGACACCGGATTTATAGTGGTTCCGGCGAAACCCGCCCTACAGCCACTTCTCTTGCCTCCTCCGAGGACTTCTCTACTAAGCGATCAACTTCCGGGCGTTGAATGCAAGCCGTTTAAAAACTTCGCTTTTCGTGCTTAAGCGATAACCGAAATTTCCTTGGTTTTAGCGGCTAACAACACAGCAACCCCTTAAACTCTTGGTTTTTGAGGCTCACCAAACAACCTTTACAATCTTCTTGAAAGAGAAAGAACCCAAAAACCCAAATACAAATCTCTCAAATGATCAAACTCTAGAGGCAAGAAATTTAAGGGTAAAAATTAAAGATAAACAAGTTAAAAGCTCAAGAATAATTTTTTGGGCGGCTCTAGAAATGCTCTTTTCACTCTAAACAGGTTCAAATGAGTGGCATGAGGTTATGACCGGTTGAGTGCTTGGATGTATATATTAATTAAAATCATCTCTCAAACCGGCTAAGTTCTGCGCAACTATCCGGTCGACCGAAATTTGCTCTGTAATAGCAGTTTCAAGCTTCTTCAGTCAACTTCATTTAGGCTCGTTTCTCTCATTTCTTATCCGTTTTGGATGAAACACATACCGTTGGAAAGGTCTTCAAGTCTTCTTTCATATGGAAGTGGTTTCACTCCAATTTGGAGCTTCCTACAAAAAGTTATAATACAAATACTAGAGTGTTGTCAAGGTGCTAGACTGTTTGTCAGCTTTTCAACTTCGACAATTCACCGGGACTAGTACGCTCATGCCAAAATCTCTATATTATATATTGTTGAAAAGCCATATGAGTCCTCTTTCAGTTGCCACTGATTTTGTATCATTTGGATGTCATATGAGAAAGATATTCCTTAATAAGTGAGTAGATATCGGATGGACTATATTAATCAAACTTCATTATATGCAGTTTTAACTCCATTCAACACCTACATTTTTACATCTTTAACAAACTCATTTGTAATACTTTTGCTATTGTTTTGTTATCATCAAAATCACATTAGGGCCAACAAGATCCGCGGCGGAGATCGGCGGCGATCGGCGGGCGACGGGCGGCGCGGTCGAGCGCGAGGGAGAGGGAGGGAAAGAGACGCGCAGAGATCGGGCGCGTGACGGACTCGGGCGCGTCGGCTCGAGCTTAACGCTCGCCCGCGCGTCCGCACAGTAACGGGCTCGGCTGGGCCGAGCCAAATCAGCTCGGTCGGCCAAGTCCGAACCAATTGGACCCAAATCCGGCCCAAAACACATGATTTTGATCCAAATCAAATTCCGAATCAAATCATAAACAAATCAAGCAACCAAGAATCAATCAAAACCCTCGATTGATCTAAAATCACTTCGATAATACAAAACCGAAAATCGGAACCTTACAGCGATGTTTCCAACGTGTGGCGGCGACGGTTCCAACGTGCGGCGGCGTCGGGAGTCGAGGACGTCGTCGGTGAGATGTCAACGGTGTTGGTGACGACCAGCGGCGGTGGAGGCGGCACTCCACTACGTCTCTCTCTCTCTACGTATTTTTTCTCCAATTTACTTTCCTTTTTTTTACTAGCAGATTGTCCTCTCCCTCATTTTTTCTTTTTTTCTGCATTATGTGCTCCTTTTATGCTGTAAACATGACTAACCTCCTCCATAACTTCATATAATCCCCCTATTTAAATGCCTCCTCAATTGTCTCATTAAATACCCATCACTTTTTGTAACTGTCTAGTTTATAATTTCTTTATGAAACTACCACAAATGTACTCTAAATGACTTAAAAGTTTGTGTACTGACTCCTCAGTGAGTCTAATTTCAAATAAAATTGGTTTGACCACATTTTGATTTGTAAGCAAAAAGTTATAGCTTCCGGACTATGACCTGGTCAATATAGAAGTGAACTAATACGAGCTCAACTTCGTGGGTAAAATTGACTGAGCAATCGTGATTCAATTTCTATGAAATTTTGCAGGTTGATGCGGCATCGAGTTAGCTTTCATACAAAATTGGTTGCTCATCATTTGAATATGTATAACTTGAGTTATTATTGATTTAGTTGTAACATGTCAGTACTGAAATTCTGAGCCAAATTGATATAATCGAGTCTAATTGCACTTGAGTTGGCTTAATCGACTTAATTGGATCTAATTGAGATTATTGAGCTTATTGAGTGTAAATTGGGTGTACTTGGGCCGATCGAGTAAAGCTGTTTTCAATTGCACTTCGTTGCTACCATTAGTGTATTCTTATTCAATTACAAACGGACAGCCCGGACAAAATGGGGTGTCTACAACGTTCTTTCTTCCAAATCAATCCCCATATTTTTTTAACCCAATTAGCATCTGCCCACATTACAACATTCATACATATTCCATATAAATATATCTGCACATAACACACATCCCACAATCAAATCAAAATCTACTCTCTTCCATAACATGAGCATATATTATTTCCACATCCACTTTTTGCATATTTCATGCCGCGCTAGTTAATGGCACCCTTCCCGATCAGTTTGTGATATCCTTTCTTCAAGACACTGCTGATCCCAAGGAGATAATATCTTCAAGTTATGAGTAGCCCCAACGACATACAGAGCAAGTCTAATGAGCAAGCATTGAAAGAAGAGATCTAACGGCTGAGACGACAAAATGAAAACCTGACGCAACAAGTTCGTGGATTGTTGGCATTACAACTGCCCCATAAACTGCTGTTACATGCTCCCTTTAAGCCGGGACCCAATTTAGCACATATACCAAAGCAGATAGCGCTACAACCTCCAAGTGAGCAACAAGAGCAAGATGTACAAGCAAAATCCGCAGCAGACATAACGACGTGAATTAATGCAACCGATTATAATCTCAATTGCCCCAGCTATAATGACAACTCAAGCAACTGACAAGCAGACGTTTAACCAGATGGAGCACATACTAAAAAGAATTAAGATGCTTGAAGGAAATAAGGGAATTGAGGACCCGCCAAATTCGGCACTGTCACAAACATAGAAATTCCAAAAGATTTTGAGGTCCCAAAATTGGAGAGTACGACGGGACGACAGATCCTCATATACACATACAAATGTACTGCAGCAAAATGGGCGCCAACCTGAAAAAATAAAAAGTTGATGATGTATTACATCCAGGAGAGCTTAAAAGGCCCCATGATCAGGTGGTTCCTAAACCTTGATAAGAAGGAAGTTCATACATGAGGCAATCTAGCCGGCGCCTTCCTTAAACACTACAAGCACAACGCTGACTTTGTCCCAGACAAATCATCATTGAAGAAGCTCACTATAAATGCGAACGAGAACGTCCGCTCGTTCGCACTGAAGTGGAGGAACTAAGCTGCACAAATAGCGTCATCAATGATAGAGAAAGAACTGGTCGATACCTTTATTGAAGTCGAATGTTTAGACCAGCAATATAAACTCTCTTACGCCAACATAATTGATTTCGCCCATTTGGTCCGTATTGTCGTAAGGGTCGAGAAAGCGCTTGAGGATAATAAGCACATGTGTAATGAAGACGATATCTTGGAGAGCCATGACAGTACCAATTCAACAAACGACCAAGGACACTAAGGACGAGGCCATTGATACTTATGGATAAACCCCCAACGAGACTGCACTTTGACTGTAACATCTGCTCATCATGTTTTGCGATATTTAGAGTCAGTTGTACTATTGCCGCTTGACTCTTTCGAATGGATTGCTACGCTATAACAAAATTGCTCATATTTTATATCATGTTTTGAATATATTCTCATTACTTATTGCAAACTACGCAGCCCCACTCCCAAGTTACAAATATCCTCACAAATTTTCGGATCACTTATTCGCTTCAGTAGCTTATGTTTAAGTAAACGAATTTATATGCGAAAGAGATCTGACATGAAGTTTGGAATTGACTCTATTATGCATTGCCAAGAGCTATCAAATCCAACTTTTATCGACTCATGTACTCTCCCTAAAACAATTTGAACATGCATAACTCCTAACCCATCAGCAGCATAACACAATTAAATGTGACTTTTCAAAATTAAAAATAGCCTAAAATTGACGTAAAACTATTGCATGTGCGCAAAATCACCTCGATCAGGACAAATGTCATGAAGGGTACGCGAGGACTTACAACGACATCCGATATAGTAACAACACATGGAGGTCGCGATGTGCACATACATTCATGTTAGTCCAGATATTTCTTCTCAGAAACTGTGGAAAATATGAGAGGACAGAAATTCAAGGTAAATCCATCTTTCGGCAGTCCTAAAAAGGGAGACAAAAAGAACAAAAGAAGAAAAAAAAAAATAGAAAAGAAGAGAAAAGAAGAAATAAAGCAAAAGAATGAAAAGAAAGACCAAACAAAAAGAAAGAATGCCGAGAATGGATACCAAGCCTCTCGTAAATTCCTCCAGACGACCAAAAGGACAAGCGCACGTGCACCCAAGCGAAGTGCGTAACACCCACAAGAAGACGAGAAAAATATGATACATCAAAGCAGATAAAATTGCGAAGACGTGCAAATCGATGGGACTAAAATAGCTTCACCTTAATCGTAAGCTATTACTCAGATTTTAAATATTTGTTTAATTGTAATATGCTGCTACTCACCCATATATACATATACCAATTTTCACTCAATACATTAAATAACCATGCTATGAACATACTCTTCATCCACCATACCCTAAATAATCACGAAATACTCATGAGATAGTAACTATGATGATTCATGACAAGGGTCAAAACAAATAACATCCATGATCTCTTTCAAAATGTAAATTTGCTATCTTAAATAAGGAGGTACTGAGGCCAATATATAAAGATCCCCATAGCTCTACAAGGCAACGTGTAACAAATTACCCATGACCTCCACATATAAAGACTAATGCCCCCATATATAAAATCAAAGCAAAATATCCCAGATTTGAGATGACACAACTTCTCAGATAAAGCTCTACATCTCCAAAGAAAACCAATATGCCCAAAGCTCCACAATTACCAAATCGGCCAATATATAATCCAAATCTCAAATTGGGATGCAAATAGTATTGCAAATATATTCACGACATGAAATACATGTGAATTATTTTGTTACACATGGATGAAATTCGAATGATAGTTAAAACGAAACAGTACGACTGACTCGATTTTCATGGTCGTATGTGCAGACCAAATCTTACAATCAAACTGGGGTAATATGAACGATGATGATGCCGATTTCCTTCAATCTCAATATGAATACGAAGACATATGATATAGACTGGGGCAAATTTTTCCGTGGAAAAATTTGACAAATATGCAGCACACTGGGACAATGGTTATAATGAAAATTTAGCCAAGCATACTGGAGCAATTGTAACCCCTATCCGAAGAAATGGAATGCTACTTATGACTGCCAACAACGCGCATATGATGGGACATTCTATCAGCGACATAAGTGATACTAATGAAATACGGGACGACATATCCAAACTCATTGAAAAGCGTTCTTAAACTACGTGGCGAAAATGTCAACAACTTTCTCTCCACTCATAACCACTCACAATATCCTCGAATGGTCCCTCAACATTCCACTCCCTTCTCAGACAGCTTTTGTAGACACCCCATTTTGTCCGGACAATCGTCCCGATTTTACTCGATAAACTCGATTAAGCTTAAAATCTTGATTTACATAATTAAATTTATTTTGGCTTAATTTGTGACAATTTGGACGTACATAATTGTTTAGAATTCTAACGAGGTGGCACACGAATAAGAAATTTTCGCGACAATCGAATATTTATACAAGAAGGGCTATTTTTACCAAAAGAGAAAATGGAAGCACAAGGTTTTGCAAAATCCAGGAAGGCCGTTTCTGCAATTTAGCAAATTGTGGATTTTTCATGTAATATCCAAAAAAATACATTAACAGCTGCTGCCGTTACGCCGACGATCGCGCTCGTAACGCCCGCCGTTCGCACTCGAGTAACGCCCGCGCCTCGCCTTCGTAACTACGCTGGAGTGACACTTATAAAACGCTGGGGAGAGGTCGCCGGACGAAAAAAAAAGAGGGAGAGGACGCCGAAGCTTCGGCCGGAAAAAGAAAACATAAGAGATAATAAGAGAGAACGAGATAAAGTCTACTGCAACTTGTCACGATCTTCGCCGACCATCTACGAAGAGAACGCCGCTGCCGCACAGCTACGCTGACGCGGGAAAAAGCTTTAAAATCGAAAATCGGTTAATCTAGGTACGCATCCAAATGTCCACAAACCAGTGCATTATAATCTCTACACGGTATATACGTTGGTACACCGCCGTGACTTCGCCGACGGCGAGCCACGGCGGCAAAATATAAAAATCATTTTTGATAATCGAATTACACCCTCAAATATCTCGTCGTACAAGCGCCGAAATCAAATTTTGACACTTCCATTGAATCCGGAATCATAAAAACCCTAGGACACATATATGGGTCGGGATGGCCGGCGGCGTTTCGGCCGCGAGCTCGCGGCTGAAATCAACTGATGAAGACGACGACCGGCTGAGCCGGTCGTCACTTAATCCAGAATCAGCGCGCGCGGGGTTTAGCCTCGCGCTGAGTCTGGCCCGGTCGGTTTCGATCCGACCGAGCCACATTCAATTTAATCCGAGCCATTTTGCATCCGGTCGAGTCCAAATCGAATATGACCGAGCCATTTTAACTTTGACTGAGCCATTTTCAATTCTGATCGAGCCATTTTGTAGTAGACTTAGCAATTTTGACCATAGGAACCTATTTAGCAACCCAAATATATTTTTTTATCAATTTTTAATTATATTTTAACCCCAATTTTCTTAAATTAATCAAATTTAAATCTTGTTTTAACAAATAATCATAAAAATAGGTATATGAAATGTATATATAAATTCGGAGGCGAAGGATATTTTTTCGAAATAAATTTTTAATAGATGAGTTAAAACAAGGTGCGTATGCTTTTTCGTATTACATGATTGCTTAGATGATTTTTTTTATTAACTAATAAAATTAAGATTAAAAATACATATTTTTCATAATCAATTAACAAAGTATAATTACAAAATTTTTTTATAAAAAATATTAGGAATGAGATGGATATTTTTTCCCATCCAATAAAAGACATCGCATAAATATTTTAAAATGTATGGAAAGATCCAGTGGATACTGGTTCTTTAAATAATTAAAATCAAACTTCATAAAATATTTTAAAATATATAAAAAGATCTGGTGGATACTGATTGTGGCGTTCCAAGTCCGGGGTCCAGAAAATTTTAAACAATAAAGCAGGTGTTATGAGCTAGTGCTTCCAATTCATAATAATACATAAATTAAAATTTATTAAAACACAGCGGAAAATTTAATTATTTTACATTTTAGTCCCACTACAACCCTCAGCACCCAGAAGCTCGCTCTACGATCGCCAGCGGACTTCGCAAAGACCTTAGGGGAAAAAGGTAGTATCGTGAGTATATAAAATATATTCAGTGAGTGACCCTCCCTAGCAGTACCTAGTCTGCTAACACCGGTCAAACACCAACATGCATCACACCAGCAAGCATAAAAGCTAACGCAATCAGATGCACAAAATAAAACCGCATGCCCATACATATACAATATGCAAATATAACATGCATACCAATACATAACTCGCATGTCAAGCCACTCTCGCATGCAACTATCCATGCCAACAACGAGTAACCATCCATAACAAAAGGTTAAAAGTAAACTATCGTCAGCTTAAGATAAAACTCAACAAACGATAAACTACCATGTACTGAACCGCAAGACAAAACAATTTAAACATGCTAAAGCATATAAGCTATCCAAGGCACAATACATAAAGACAAAAGCTAATAAACAGAT
The DNA here is from genome assembly GCA_002076135.1 of Xerophyta viscosa. Lineage (NCBI taxonomy): Eukaryota > Viridiplantae > Streptophyta > Magnoliopsida > Pandanales > Velloziaceae > Xerophyta > Xerophyta viscosa. Next base: position 45 of record MJHO01000195.1, on the reverse strand, counting down.
CCAAACTATCATGTCAATGTGTTAAAGTACGCACCCAACCCAAAT
>MJHO01000194.1:288637-356017 GCA_002076135.1 Xerophyta viscosa | reverse complement strand
TCTAATTCCATTCCAAATCCACCTGGATCATTTGTTCTTCGGTAAACCGGTTGTAGTAGCTCATCAAGGTTTCGTTGGGCTCCTACTTGATGTCTTATATAGAGTCGGGACTCTTTTGAAAATGGGTGCTGGAAAATAACCTTGAGACAATCATATCTACAAATTAATCCAATTGGCTATACATCTTAGGGGTAGCTGGTTGAACCAAGTCAGAGCGTGACTTTTGAACAACGTCGGGAGAACGTTGCAGCACAACATTTCGTCGCACGGATATGCCTTCATTGCGCGCACGAAGAGGTGAATATAATGTGTGAGATCTGTTGTTCTGTCGTATCGGTTAATTTTAGGTGAGGTATGCCCACGGGGTACGGAGACGCCACTATCTCCTCCGAGAATGGTGAAAACCGATCGACCCAAGTAAACGAACTATTGAAACGCCTTTTGATAGCTGGAGGAGCTGGGAGAGTCGCAATTTTCTCCCGTCGTTCGGTGTGTCGTAGTTCTTGAAGTCTTCGTTCCTTCAATCTTCCCGAGCTTGCCTCATCGCCGTGCTCCACCTGACTAGAGTGTACGGAGAGTCGACGTTCTTGGTGTAACTCTCGTCGTCTTAAGTCCTGACTGGGAGGGTCTGCTTGGCTTCTTCTAGAGGGGTACCTTGCGGAACGCTGCTGTTGAGGTGGTTGTCGTTGAACGGCTGGGTCTCTCGAACGAGCGGGCTCTCACCGTGACGGAGGTTTAGCAGGTCCGAGTCTGTCAAAAGCAGACTCCCTCCTACTATTTTTCCTTGCCACGTCATGGCGTGCCGGGTCTTGTCCCGAGAGACGACTATAAGCTTGTTGCGAGACAGCAGTGATCACGTTTTGTCCACGCAGTGCTGCTCGTACAGTTTCTTGGATTACTTCTTGGACTAATGGGTTAGTTAGGATCTCGATCTGTGCAGCTTGGTTGGCATCCGGAGAGGGAGACCGATGTGCCACCAGGGCACGAGAAGGTCTAGCTCCTTCGGGTGTCTGGATTGGCGGAGATGGGAGTTGAGTCGGCGTTGAAGCGTCGGTTGTCGGACGGGCGCGAGAGGTCAGTTGATGACCTGGTTGGCTCCGAGTGTTTATTATAGTGAATTGGTTTGAGAGGTGCACGTCGTTTAGTTTCCTACGGATGGCGCCAAATGTTGTTGATGGGTTTCTCCTCACCAGGATCGGGATGACGTGTGTGAGATCTGGATATCTTATGAATGCTTTCCCGTAAAGAAGTGCTGGGAATAACGGAGAAGAGAAGAGACCAAAATAAGGCACACAGATAGACGAGATCACTTTTTAACGTAGAAAACCCTTAATCGAGGGTGAAAAACCACGGGGAGGAGCAGGGCCTCCAAAGATTTACTAGGTCGTTTGTATGTATTTTGTACAAGTAGGATATTGCATATGTTCCGAGAGTCCCCTCTTTCTGGGGTTACAAATGACACTCTTATAGGGAAATTAAAAGGGTATAACAGTATTTAGTTATCCGTATAGTTTACTGTAGCATTCCACGAAGTGTTGATTGTGGTTTTGGGCAGTGTGGTATTCGTGTAGCGTTAGGGTTGTACTTGCTTACAATGAGTGGTTGTCTCGTGACACGTTTATAGGACAACCTTCTCGTTCCTCTGACGGAGAGCAGTCTGTGTGCGGGTCTCCTGAGATTTGCTCCGTATCAGTTATATGAAACAAGGTTGTAAGGTTTGATTTTCGATTTTGTATTATCGGGTTGTTTTGTGATTGATCGAGGGTTTTGATTGATTCTTGGTTGCTTGATTTGTTGCTGATTTGATTCGGGATTTGACTTCTGGATCGAAATCAAGCATTTTGGGCCGGATTGGGCCCTGTTTGGGCTGGACTCGGCGGACCGAGCCAAGTTGGCTCTTCCTGGCCGAGCCCAATCGCGCTCGGATGCACGGGCGAGCCATTAGGCTCGAGCCCGACGCGCCCGCACTGCTCTCTCGTGTCTCTCGCCCTCTCGCGTCGCTCTCTCTCTCCCTCGCGACTCTCGATCGCGCCCGACGCCGCGCCGCCCGCCGACCGTCCCGCCGGCGTGTGTAGCGCCGCCGTCGCCGCCTTTCCTCCTCGGATGCTCGCTGTCTCTCGCTTGCAATCTCTTCCTCTCGGCCGAAACTAGTTTGGCTGTCACCGTTTCACCGTCCGCCGCGACTCACCGCCGTCCGCTACGACTCGCCGCCTCTGCCAGAGCCGTCTTAGGCGCCGTTGCCACCGATTTGAGGTGTTCCGCGGCGTGGTGCTCATCTCTCTCTCTTTCGGCCGCGGGCTGCTCCTCCGCGCCGCCATCGCTCCGGTCGCCGCCGTCGATCACCGCTGCCTTCCCGGGCATGCTCGTGGTGCTGGCCTACCGACGCCTCTTCCGATCGGCCACCGTTTACAGTCGCTGTCACCGTCGCCTTCGCCTCGGCCGCCTCCGAGCGAAGATTCTCCGATGAACCCAGATCGCCATCATCGCGTCGCCACGACTTCGGGAACGACGCTCACTTATTATGTGTTGTTTTATGTTGTACTTGTTGTATTTTGAATATTAGCATAACATTGTATAAATAACTAGCATGTTGGCGGGATAACTACTGGTCGGGTATTATAGCCGTGTTCCTAGGCTAGACCTTAGTATTTAGTTGCCTATAATATAACATTGTTAGTTGGCAGGACATCTAGATAGATGTGACACCTGTCGATTGGTGGGTTTGACTTGCATGTATTTCGTATTATATGTTACCGGTTTTTTCGTCACCTGAGTTAGTATAGGGGGCAGGACTGCCAGGTTTATGCTCTAGGAGGGATGAGTGGATGGTAACATGGTTTTACTTTGCTCTACCCAGTGTATGAGGCGCCGGCTGCGCTGGTTGTAGTTGCGGTAGATGTGTTGCTGCGATACTAGACCTATGTCGTACATGTGACTAGCCTTTATAGTCGGTCTGTGAACGGGGTCCTACCGTTTGTTATTAGTATGTTTGTCCCTCATTTGGCAGGGGTTGGGACGGTAATTTCTTAAGATCTACAAGCGGGAATCATATAGGACATATGGGTAAAACATGTGGTGTTATAGTGTCTTGTAATCTTGATTGGATGTCTGGTATATTCCGTGTGGTGTCGATTAGCATGCTGGTTGGTTGTTTCGTCGGGTTGAGCACTAGGGCTTTGTGCTAGATTGTGCTTTTGGCGATGGTTATGAATGCTATTTTATATATGGTTTTGACGTTGCCTAGTAATGCTTGTGAACGAGTGTTCTATGTATGCATGTAATAGGAATGTTAGGAATGTTATATGAAATTTGTTGCATGGACAGCATGTATGGATGTGTTTGCCGCATGAATGATTATCGAGGTGTGTGACCCGAATGATATCATTGGCAGGAGTGCTTTCTGATAACATGTTTATGTTGATCTGCCCTTATTTGATGTTTTGAGATTGATTGGTCTAGATATACAGGTGGTGGATGTATGGTATGTGTTATATGATAACACTTGGAATAGATTACTCTACATTTACTATATAATTAGTAGGAAGTAATGTTTATGGCCATAATTAGGCTTGTTTATTCCCTTTGTTCTGTTGGGTTATGTGAACGTGTGACTGTTATTACCCTAAGTATAGGACGGGCTGGGATGTGCGCATGTTAGTCTTATCTGGTTGAGTATGTAGGTGGGTTTCCTGGTTATACTCGTGATAGACTGACTTGTGGGTATATGAGCAGTGTTTGCTTTATTTGTTTTAGCATTGGATTTATGCTTTACATGTGTTGGTCATGCTTGTTATGTGATTTATGGCATTTGTATGGGAGTGTGTATCGTGTTGGGTTTTGACATTGATATGAAATACTCATGGATGCATTGTGATATGCCGTTACATGGTTGATTAGCATGATTTATGTGTTGAGCATGTGGATTTATGGTTGTTCTACTATGAATAGTGTATGAGTATGATTATACTTGGTTGGCACTTTAGTAGAATGTGAAGTAATGGTTTAACATGTTTGATATATCGTTCTACCTAGCTTATGTATGGTTTATAATACATGTAGTAGGACGAGGTTATTTTATGTTTGACGTAGCGGATAGCTATGTGGTTTGTTTACTATGATAGGTGCAAGAGCGGATCATAGCTCCAGCGGCACTTTAGTAAACAGGGTTGTGACATACGCTTGTGTGCCTAACAGGACTTAGTCTACCTGATTGAGTAGGTGAGCGGACTTGCTCTAAAGTTACTCCAGGTAGGGAGGGTTAGGATTAGCGCGGTTTAGTTGTATGTTCATCTAGTACCCGTAAGTCGATGATTTTTCCGCTTGAGGTGGCGGTAAGATGAGCTGTTTACAATGTGAGCGTCTAATCTTAATGAATTATGTCTCTATTTTAGGCCGGTAGGCGTAGGGTGATCATCCTTGGCCAGGGTGGTTCCTGCGGTGTGTGAGGCTTAGGGGTGTGCCTTCCGAGGGCATGCGGCTACTGAGTATCTCTACGGGAACGCTGATGAGGGATCCCCTACCGTGGTTTGGTTGCTTCGGATGTTGCACTAGAAGCTGGGGTAGCCAACCTTGTACGTGGGTCAATTCGGGTACCTAAACTAACATGAGAGGGACTAACGTTGGTAGTGATTTCACCCTACATAAATCAAAGAGATATCAATGACATAATTGATTTGGGTTGGGTGCGGACTTGGCATATTGACATGTTAGCTTGGATATGTTTATTGTTATGTCTTTATGTTGTTATGCCTTGGATGGCTTATGCGGCTTTGGCATGTTTAAATTATTTTATCTTTGCGGTTCATGCAAGGTGGTTTTATCGTTTGTTGGCTTGTTTTAAGGGGGTGACGATGGTTTGGCTTATACCCTTATTGATGGGTGTTATCGTTGTTTGGCATGCCATGACTTAGTAGTATGCGGAGTGGCTTGGCATGCGAGTTATGTTTTGGTATGCATGTTATGTTTGCATACTGTATAGGATAGGCATGCGGGTTTTAGTTTGTGCATCTGTTTGCGTTAGCTTCTATGCTTGCTGGTGTGATGCATGTTGGTGTTTGACTGGTGCTTAGCAGTTGACGTAGGGGACTGCCAGGGTGGTTCACTCACTGAGTATATTTTATATACTCATTTTTCTACTTTTTCCCTCAGGTCTTTGCGGAGTCCGCTGGCGATCGCAAAGCGAGCTTCGGGGTGCTGAGGATTGTAATGGGACCAAAATGTAAAATAATTTAATCTTTTTCCGTTGTGTTTTAATTAACTTTAATTGATGTATTATTGTGAATTGGAACTACTAGCTCATAACATTTGCTTTATTGTTTAAAATTTTCCGGCCCCCGGCCCTGGGGCGCCACAAAAGTCATGAACACCGCAGATCATGCCTTGGGTCATAAAGAAATGGACACCGTGACCAAGATTTGATATATGAGTTAAGTTCATGAACATCGTGGATCATGCCTTGAGGTTATGAAGCGATGGACGCCATGGACCATGCTTGGTTGTGTCATGGAGAGGTAACGGCGCGATGGACCATACTCCGAAGGTTATGAATCAGCCCCATAGACCATGATTCGCGATATCGTGGAAAGGTAACGGCCACATAGACCATTCCTTAAAGTTATAACGCAATGATCCCATGGACCCTATTGCAATGTATTACGAAAAGGTGGTAGTCCCATGAACCGTAGCTTAGAGTTATATAACGTAATGGTCCCATGGACCAAGCTCGGTTACATTATGAAAAAGTGGCGGCCGCAGGGATCGCATCTTACGAAATGTAAAGCAATGGCCTTATGGACCCCACTACGATGTATCATACGAAGGTATAGGCCTCATGGGCCGTACCTCGTACTCGTAGAGCGTCAGCCTCTTTGGACTATGCTAGACAATGATCCTATGGATCAATCCTCGTACTCATAGAGCACCAGTCTCCTTGGACTATGCTAAGCAATGATCCTATGGATCATTCCTCGTATTCATAGAGCACCAGTCTCCTTGGACTGTGCTTTCTGATGATCGTATTAAAATTTCTCATCGTTCACATAAAGCAGTGACTATCGTTGTGACGCCCCGTAATCCGGGGGTCAGGAAAAATAGTGGAAAATATATTTTCTTTTGGAGAAGAAGAAAAGGAAAATGAGAACAGGTGTTTATGAGTTTAAGCACTTCTGTTCACCAATTAATAAACAAATTCTAACAATTTAATTAACTACAAATAGTTAACTACGCGCGGATAATAATAACATTATTACAATTTACATTTTAACCCCAAAATGTAATAAAAATTCCCTTCAAGCTGCGCACTTGATGAAACGTCAGCGATCCTCGCAACAACTGAAGGAAGAAAGTAGTAATGAGTATATAAAAATATATACTCAGTGAGTGAACCCACCCTAGCAGCCCCTCAGGTCAACTGCTAGAGCTCCAGTCACAACTGATCCACGATCGAATGGTGCTTGACGTGAGCACTTGACCCGATCTACCAAGATCTTTATCGGATCGAAGATCCAACGGTTGGATGAAAATCTATATCAAGAGATTGAGGTAGAAGAAGATGTTGGAGACAAACTTGGTTATCTTTATTGATAAATTGCTGTAAAAGATTACAAAAAAGAGGCCATGTCATTAGTGGTAATTCTCCTCACTAATGACACATGGCTCCTCTAGAAAAACAACTTTCTAATTACAAGTAATTAGTAAAAAGAACCTAAAATTGAGACTCTAGAACACTTGCCCTAAAACTAGGATAAGATGCTCATTGAGGATGGTTTAGGATCGAGCGCGAGAGGGTACGGACCGAGTGCGTGCAGGCTGGCCGCGCCCGAGCGCCTGCTGCGCGCGCCCGCGCGCGCCGGGCACCCCGAACCAACATCATCCGACGCCGGGCCTTCTAATTCCATTCCAAATCCACCGGATCAATACTCCCACCCAATGAGCTGCATTGCTCTGCAATGCCTAGATTTGCAGATGAGGGAAAGTGCGCATAAGCGACTCCCTCGTGAACCACTTCGCCTTTGACGGTGGTTGTCCTTTGAGGCCGACTCTGTATCGCTCCTTTGAACCTTTCCGTGTCCAAGGATCTTCTTCTCGACGATGGTAATCCTCCTCCAACAAGCGCTTCGTCACCCCATTCCAGCTCGTCCATGGAAGGTAGCACCTTGGCGGACTCTTGTCTTCATCCAACAACGGAAGGCTCAAATAGCTTCAGATTTTTGGCGTTGACTGACGGAAATACATCTGCATATACGGAGGTACCAGTCCAGCTGAAATGCATTGTCACCTACTTCTTGAGATCTTGAATGGGCCCGTAGCGTATCGGTTTTTAGTTTCCTTGCTTCCCCCTTGAGACGCTCCTTCCTAAGTGCAACCAACCAAGTCTCACCTTCATGTACATGGAACTCTATGTTGATCGTGCCGGGCCTTGTACTTCAATTGAGACTTCTTTAACTGTAAAACTTGCCCTTCTTACCTGCTCATGAACTTCTTGATGTGCTCGAGAAAAACGGAGAGCCTTGGTAGCATCAGCGTCTCTCTCGACTACTAGGATCGGCGATAGTGAATTGCACAATCAAAGGGACCTTGTGGCAAATATCCCAAACCCCACACTTCGAATGGATCTTTGGCCCGTAGATGAATGAACAGCCCGGTAAATGCAAACTGAATATAAGGAAAACTTTCATCCCATGTAGAAGGGTGTTTAGAATTATACCCGCGCAACAAGTGTACAAACGGTGCGGTTTGACGACTTCGGTTTGTCCGTCTGTTTGGGGATAAAGGCGGTGCTCCGGCGCAACTTAGTATCGCATCATGGCCCAAAGAGACTTTCCAAAAGTGACTTAGAAATCTGGTATCTCCGATCTGAAATGATAGACGAAGGAAGCGAAGGTTCTTCAAACATTCGCAAAGAAAATCTCGCGGCTTCTTCTCGTCACCGTACGTTTGCATGGGATCAACATACATCTGCTAAATCTCTATAACCACCCAAACAAGTAATCATATCCTTTCCTAGAACCGGGGTAACCACAATTTAAATCGCATAAGAAAATACTCTCTCCAAGGGCAGTAGGAAACGGCAATGGCGTAACAATCCTTGCTTCCGATTCGTCGGCTTCGACGTATTGCACAACACAGACAACCACGAATGTTCTACTAACATCTTCTCTTTCAATTTTTCGGCCCAAAAGACATACCTTCCAGGTTTTGGAGATCTTTTCTACTCCGAAATGTCAGGCTATCTTCGATGTGTGGGCTTCCCGGAATCCACAACAATCGATCCGCCGATTCAGGGAATGTTTAGTTGCTGATTTTTGTATAACAGTCCATCCCGCAATGCTATGTTGCTTCGGGACTGCCCTGTTTTTGCTCCTCTTGCAAATCAAACCTTCTTGTAGTACATGTCCTCCTCATATAGAGCCTTGTAGTCCTCATGCACCCAAGGATGGATTTTGAGCACAACCGATGCGACTAGTGGAGGTTTCGGCGGCCTTGACAACATATCCGCAAGCTTGTTTTGAACTCCTCACTTGTACTTGATCGCCAAGTTGAATTGTTGTAGATATGACATCCACTTCATGTGCCTGTGCTTGCTGGAGTTTTGATTGTGTTTGTAGGAACTCAATGGTTGGTGTCCGGTGTGCAAGAATCGTCTCCTTTCCAAAAGATAGTGCGCCAATGCTTTCAACCGCTTGAGGTAGAGCATAAAGTTCTTGTTCATGATTGATAGTTCAGCTGAGCACCTTGAAAATAACTCCGAGTGATACGCCGACGGGTCTTCCATCTTGCATAAGAACAGCCCCCATCGATATGCCGAGGCATCCACTTCAAGCTCGAAGGGCGTTGAAGGTTCGGCAATGCAATACGGTGCTCGGTGATGACCTTCTTCAAGGCCTTGAAGGCTTCTTCATGTTTCGGCCCCAAATGAAATTTTGTCCAGCATTTGGTGAGGCTATGTAGTGGTGGCGGCAATAGATGAGAATTCCCCGAATAAACTTCCGAAACATATTGGGCAAGCTCCGAACGAAACTCGCACTTCCGTCACATTCGTTGGGCGCTTCCAAATTGGATTGCTCGATCTTTTGAAGGATCAAAGTTTCATCTTTCCTTCACCCACACGAATCCAAGATAGACGAGGGATGTACGACCCACCTCGGCACTTCTTAAGATTCAATTAGCTTGCTCTCTTCAAGAGCTGAAACACCTTTCTAAGATGCTCTAAATGCTCGGACCAAAGTCCGGCTATGCACCAAAAATCGTCAAGATAAACTATAACGAAATTCATCTATGAAAGGTCGCATTACTCATCATAAGCCTCATGAAAAGTTGCTGGGGCGGTTGCATAATTCGATGCATCACCACCACTCGTTACAAACCCTTGTTTTGTCTTGAGAAAGCGGTCTCCAAGTGTCCTCCCGGTTGAAACCCGAACTTGGTGTATCCGGACTTCAAGTCAAGTTTCGTGAAAGAACTTTGAAGGTTGCCAGCTGGTCCATCAAGTCTTCTATCCGGGGGAGTGGAATATCGATTCTTCAACCGTAATACGGTTCAATGCACGATATCCACGCAATACGCCACCCGCCATCTTTCCTTGGGAACTCATAACATCGGCGACCCGCAAGGGGGATGAGCTTGGTTGGATCACCCTTGCTCAAAGTAAATTTCCACCACTTGCTTCTTATCTCATCATTTCAAGCTGGGAGAATAACGATACATACTCAAGTTAAAGGAAGTGGCTCACCATCTATAAAGCTTGAATTCCATGCTCTAATTGAACGTCGAGGTGCAATCCTCCGCGGCTCTTCGAATACTCCAGAAAATTTCTTGTAGTAACTCCCGAACCTCCGCCTTTTGCTGCCACCTAAGTCTCGAGACAACACTTCAACTTGTGCCTTTGTTCCTCCACCTTCCTAAGCAAGAGCACCACATACCGATTGCTTAGATTCACCAACTTTCTTGACTTGGGCCAGTTGTACATACCTTGAAATCAGATTTTGGTTTGTTTGCTGAATTGAGGAATCTTCCGCCCATTTTTTTCGTCAAACAATACGTTGTTGTCGTCGATAGATATCCCATCTCGATCCCAGAATATAAGGACTCCAAAAATGACTTGAACATACATCAAGTGGCACGACTTCGCAAGTAACATCGTCAATGAACTCCTTCGTTATAGCAAATCTGAAGGTACATTGGCGATCGATGTTCAACTCCATGCCATCCTTTTCCATCCAATGGAATATGGTCGAGGATGAGGTGCGTCTCCAAAACCCAACATCTGGACCATCCTCGAGATCAAGTTCATTTGGCTTCCGGGATCCAAAGATTGCTTCCCACTAACTTGTTGCTTGATTTGTATCGTCACAAAAGAACAACGCCGCTCGCTCCTTGACTCCGATTTGAGTTGCAGTTTGATCTTGCTCAGATTTTTCACCACCTTGCGTACTGTACGCCTTCTACTGTATTGAGTACGTTGCTCCTGAGTTGCCTCCCGAAAGCCCCTTGCACTGCTGCTCTCCGGGCCAGAACAGAGGCGGCTTTACTCCCGTTGTTTCAGCTCTCCTACTTCGGCAGATTTGCTCTGTTTCTGTCTAGAACAGAGAATTCTTGCTGTTTTGAGCATTCTCCCGTACTACGCACCATAAGCATCAATGTAGGGTCGGCTTCCATCACTTGGTTCAGCTGCGGTGTCCTCCGCATTCTCAGTAATCACAAGTGCTTGCCCTTGCCTTGGTTCTTCGAGGACGATGATTCTTCGACGTAACTCCGGATGTAAGTTCCAACACTTTCTCGGCCGAATGACCTTTGACGTTACAATGCGTACACGTCACATTCGCGGGGTCTTCTCCTTACCTTGTTGACTACTCAGATTTCAGTTCTTCTTCGAAGTCCTCCGCTTTGCACCTTCTTATTCGCAGCTTGTGTGCCTTCTTCTTGTTGATACTTCTTCGTTGGTGTAGAGTCCTCTCAAGAATAGTAACCCTTTTGGCAAGCATCGTCTATTCTCCACATTGTACATCTTGAGGTGATCGAATATTCTCTTGAAGGCCACTCAGTACTTCCTCAATGTGTTCATTAGTCCATCCAACGGGTATTCCGAGAACAAGAGCAACGCTTCAATGAACTCCGTAGTGTACTCTTGCACCGTGTACTCGTAAGCTGGCGAAAGTATTGCCAACGCCTCCACCGTTCTTTCATAAGAAGCCAACGGGATAAAAATTGGCTTTTTTACGAGCACCTTGAATCAATTCCATGTCAAACCTTACGAAATCATGAGTACCATATATGCATTCCACCAAAATTAGAGCATGCGAAACTAACTTCACACCGCATCAAAGGTTATACGTTGCACATCATTAAACTCATACAAACGCAAAATAAGTCTCTAATTGGTCTATCCATGCATCTATTATCACCATCTATCTCACCTCCATAAGCTGGAATATCAAACTTAGCTTCTACCTTGAATAGCCCCCATAGTGCCGGTCCATTGTCGTTGTCATTTGCATCGAGCCACGAACATTCTCCTCCTCCATAGGCTCCTTCCCGGGTCTCCTAAAGTCGAGGACTCTCCAGCAAACTGAAAATACATCGGATCGAACACTTCTTGTGGCGCACGATCGCAAGTTTAAGTTCGGCCATGGTGGTACAGCACTCTCTTGTGTGCGTTATATTAGTATCATTGAATGCAGTCATATAGTCCGGATCGATTGAGAGGATGGCTTCTTGGGCAGCTACTCACTCTATAAATGGGACGCTTGGCTCCGTAGTGTCACCTCCAACATCCCGGACTTCATACATGTCTTCAACAACTTGGTGAGTTCGGCCACCTGCTGTTCAAGCCCACTCAACTCGTCTCCATCGAAGAATCTCATGCACGGACGTCGCTTGATCGGAACTAGTCTCTACGTCACCTTGTTCGGCTCCCTTGTCTCCTTTCCATCTCGCAACTCACCATCTTGAGAGTTTTTCACCATCCAACGTCCAGCTCTTCAAAAATTCCGATCTAGCTCTGATACCACTTGATCACGATCGAAATGGTGCTTTGAACGTGAAGCACTTGACCCATCTACCAAGATCTTTAATCGGATCGAAATTCTAACGGTTGGATGAAAAATCTATATCAAGAGATTTGAGGTAGAAGAAGATGTTGGACGAAAACTTGGTTATCTTTATTGATAATGCTGTAAAAGATTACAAAAAGGAGGCCATGGCATTAGTGGTAATTCTCCTCACTAATGACACATGGCTCCTCTAGATAAAACACTCTAATTACAAGTAATTAGTAAAAAGACACCTAATTAGACTCTAGAACACTTTGCCTAAACTAGGATAATGATGCTCATTGAGGATTTAACCCAGGTTAGGATCGAGCGCAAGAGGACTCGGACCGAGTGCGCGCAGGCTGGCCGCGCCTGGGCGCCTGCTGGCCGCGCCGGGCACCCCGAAGCAACATCATCCGGCGCCGGGCCTTCTAATTCCATTCCAAATCCACCTGGATCACATACACTAGAAAGCAACAGCAGGCAAGCACACATGCGATACAAACTTGTATGCATAAAATAAAAACTGCATGCTAACACATATGCTACATGCAACACCAGTCTGCACACCAAAACATATCTTGCATGCCAAATTACTTTCAAAAGCATACAAGCCATTCATACTTGCCAAAATCACACAACATCAATATCCACAAGTATAAGCCGAACTCAGGCATATTTATAAGCTTAACAACTTTAAGCTACAAACATAACCAACACATCAAGTAGCATGCTTATCAACTATAAGCAATCAGCTACAACATAATATAACAAGCGATCCATCAACAAACAAAAGCATGCATGACTTATAAGATAAACATCAACACATGATGCATAACATAAAAGTAATCGTTTACGCCAAAACCCATCAGGTTAAGTTATCTTTCTTAAGTCAGCGTGGACTAATCTACCAAACCGGTTAGTCCTCTCATGTACAAAATCTCTTTAGGTACTCGCACCCGGTCGAGCTTGGGTATCCTGCGCAGTACAAGGATCAAGAATCTTCCCGCAGTGCACCTAAAGCGGCACATGACCCTCAGTGGAGGCGATCCATTGACGTCTATATGGGAGCTACTCGGAAATTCTGGTCAAGTATCCGGAAGTGACCGTCACGAGCCCTCGCCTGGCATCGTAGCCATCCGCCCCGGCCAAAGGGTGATCGAAAACTTACGTCCACTGGCCCCATCTGGGCTATACAATCTTTTCTGGCGCCTCCATGGCTCCTGCCCGTCACCCATCCTGAATCGTACTACAACGACCTCCGGGTGATCGAACGAGCTTAACGGTACACTACGCCTCAAACCATTACTCTCGGTTTTTTAAAAACATTCACTCGCATTAATTAACATAAATCTTGCTCTACTCGAGCATCACACATAAATAAATAGCTCCTGCCTCGAGCATCAACATATATCAACAAACGCAAGTAAGTATGCGTACACTTGTCTATACTAAATGGCCAATGCTTCGGCAACCCCCCCCCAACCCCACCAAATCACATAACATGAATTAAAGATAATGCTAACAGATAAAACCCAAGTCATAATAACAACAAGCGTATAGCATCAATCTGATCAAACTAGCATGTTCAAACATCAACATATAATGCTAGGGTCAACTACTCAAAAAAGCATATTCAGCATATAAGCATGCTGGTCCACACAGGTTTCAAGTACACACACTTGCAACCAACATCAACCAAGAATAATAAATCACATAACCAATCACAACCGCAATGCTTAACATCACAAGTTCAATTCGATAAAAGGGCACAATTCTGTTCGCTAAAGGTATAGTCCTGAAGCATTCGGCTCGTATACCAACTAAAAAAGTTCAGTCACACAGACACTACAAATCAGGTGTCACGATCCACCACATTAAAACAAGCGCAGGCGGCGCCACACACGCTAAAATCAGTCAGAGCAAGCACACACATGTGCCACAACTAGGTCAAACGACCCACAACAGGTAATAACTAGAGCGCAGGCGGCGCTCGACACCACTAACTAGTGTCCAAAGCAATCAAACATGTCCCAGTTATATTTTTATGTAAGTATAAACCTGGCAGTCCATGCCCCTCATACTTACTCAAATAAGACAGTGTCAAGTCATCTCAACTAACAGTGGTCACATCTACCTAGATGTCAAAACAAGTAGTACCAGTTACATGACCACATCTACTGAGGTATCGGTTACAACAATACTATACAATCATCCGCGTAGATTATCAATACCCAACACATTCAAACATATTTACACATTTATCTTACGCTCACACAACATAAACACATACAAAGTCCACGGGTCCATCACCTACGTCCCATCCTACCGGATCGAGACGACGAATCGGCATGAATCACAGGTTCTACCGGAAACGACACGGCAACTCGTTCCGAGAACTATACAAGGCAACAACTCGGTCGGGTTCGCCGGAGAAGCTCGCCGGCGGCAGCAAAGACGGCGGCGGGTGGTCGAAGAAATCAGACGTCAGAGGCGCTCAGAGGTCAGAGGAGACAGCAGGGACCTCGGTGACGGCGGCCGAAGCAACGATGGCAGCGGGCGGCCGAACAGAATAGAGAAGACGGAGAGAGATCCGGCGTGACAACACGCAATCGGCGGCGGGAAGGTTTCTCAACAGCTCTGGCGACGTCAAGGAGTCACGACGAGGGTCGACGAGCATCGGCGGCGCCGGAATCAAAGATCAAAATTAGGGCTCGCGGCCGAGCTCGAGAAATCGAGCGCGGGAGTGAGAGGGACGGCAACCAGAGGTGGAGAGGGGTGAGGAGAGGTCCGGCGACGCGCGCAGGCGGTGGGCGGAGCAGCGATCAGCGACGGAATCGCGGGCGCGCGCGCGATCGCGGGATCGAGAGCGGGCGAGATCGCGAGGGAGAGATGAGAGCGGTGCGTCCGAGCGCGGGAGAGACTGAACGAGAGAGGGAGCTCGGGTGCGGGGACGGGCGACCTGGGCGAGCCAATGGCTCGTCCGGGTCCATTGGGCTCTGCTGGGCCGAGCCACATGGCTCGGTCGGCCGGGTCCAACCCTAAATGGGCCCAAATCAAGCCCAAAACACACCAAATCAATCCAAACAAATCCAAATCAATCCCAATACAAGTCAAGCACCCGAAAACCAAATAAATCTCTCGAAACAAAACCAAATCAAACTCCGAATAAATCCGATTTAAAATAAATATCGAAATTACGAAATCCGGGACATTACAATCGTGAATCATTTGTGAAGGTTGTTATTAATAGCTCACATGATATGAGTCCATTATGATAACTCTGTAGGTTTCCGGGACTGCGAAAAATATCAGATGTACGCAATGGAAGCAAAAATAAAATCTTTGGAATACCTAGATGCCTTGGTGATCGTCGTTAGGTTGCTAGACTATTCTTTTGAATTTTTTTTTTTTTTTTTTTTTTTTTTTTTTTTAAAAAAAACATGCATCTTATGCAACTTGAATGCATAATTATTTTGTGTCATAATAATTGTGCAATACAAGTTTAGTATTATACCGTTCAGAGGGCGTAGAAACTCCTCTGTATTGTTGATGCAGTTAGCCGCGCTGACGCCCGGCCTCTAATAGTGATCCACGCAAGGACAGTGATCCCAAGACACTCAAATTCGAATCCAATCCAAAGCTTAATTGGGCCAAACCCAAATTGATCGGATTTAGTGAACAGTGAACTTCACTGTCTTCTCCAACCACCACTCTTCCTTGTCTTCTCCGGTTGATCTCGTGTCACCGTTCGTCGTCACCGGCGTCTCTTCGCCGCTGCCTAAAGCTTGGCGTCAATCAGAGTTGCCGGAACCACGCCTACAGGTGATTTCGATCTCTTGCGCGATTCCCGTAGTCACGCCACCGCGAGTTTTGTCGTTCCCGATCTTCTTCCCGTCTCCAATCACTCACTCACGGTGAGAGAGAGATATAGAGAAAGAGAGAGAGAGGGAGAGAAAGAGAGGGCTTGGGTGAGGATTAATGGAGGTGACGGCGGTGCTAGCTGCTGCCAAAATCCTCCATATATATAGGCTTCTTAAAACCCTTATTCCCAGCATTGCAACTTCATCTATCCAATATATGAATTTGCAAAATCAGCCCTTTATTTAATTTAATTCAATTGAATTAAATTTATTTGATTCGTTTCTTAGGATGTGTCCTTTTAACGCGTGTGACCCATTAGGTTCAAGTCTGCGTCGGTAGTGAATATAACTAAATCTGATTCAGCTCTCTATATAATTCACAGATCAAGATTGGCGTCTAGCAACGCATCATGACCTGATCCAGGTGGATCTTGCGGTTCAAACACAAAGTTGCTGCCAACCT
Organism: Xerophyta viscosa; assembly: GCA_002076135.1. Lineage (NCBI taxonomy): Eukaryota > Viridiplantae > Streptophyta > Magnoliopsida > Pandanales > Velloziaceae > Xerophyta > Xerophyta viscosa. The sequence continues at coordinate 339,662 of MJHO01000194.1, read as the reverse complement.
TAGTGTGGCTCATGGGCACGGCATCGGGCGCGCATGGCGCGGCATGCGGAGCGCATGGACACGACATAAAAGGCGACAGAGGCGCGGCCAAAAGTGCGGCAAGGTTCTGCCAGGCGCGCATTGCGCGGCATAGGCGCGGCATGGATGCAGGCAAGGGCGCGGCATGGATGCGGCAGGCGCGGCATGACGCGGCATGGGCGGGCACTTGGCGCACCACAGGCACGGCCTAGGCGGCGGGCGCGCGGAAGGCCAATGGCGCGGCGCGCGCGGCAAGGCCTGAAGGGCGCGGGCGGCGGGCATGCGCGGAAGGCCAGCGCGGCACCGGGTGCGCTCGCGGAGGGCCCAGGCGCTGGCAGCTTGCGCGGAAGGCCAGCGGGCGGCGCCGTGGCGCCGGCAGAACAGCAGGGCGTGCGCGCCGGAAGGCAAAGGGGTGGGCTCAAGGCATCCCCACTAAGTAGTTATTGTATTTGGCTTTTAATGTTTTAATTGCCTGTAATAGAAGTTAGGCTTTGATGTTTTCTATTAATACAAAGCAAAAGAAAAACAAAGTTGGTATTCGGCCACACCAAATCTCTCTTCTCCCTCTCATTCGGCCATTCCTCCTAAGCCCCTCTTAGATTAATTACACCGAGTTCCTTAGACATCCCTTGGGGATTCGGATCAAGTGGTATCAGAGCTAGACTGAGGAGTGCGTAGCGAGCGTTATCCGAAGACATGGTGGCTCAAAAGAGGAACAAGAGTCACGGCAAAGAAGTGGAGGATTCATCATCGGACCACAGTCATCCTATCATGGAGGAACAAGGAGATGCACGCATCACTCGAATTGAGGAGCGTTTGGCGCGTTCGAGGATGAGTTCAAGACCATGGCAAACCAAGACGGACGAGACCTCTCACGAAGTTGGCAAACTCGACCCAATGAGCAGCGATCTCAAGGTTTGATGCACCTCATTGAAGGAGATGGCCATTGAAAAGCCAAAGCAAGGGCGCTACCAACCCAACCAAGCCACGGGGCATGGAGCAGGGAGCCTTTCCCAAATGCCGGATGATGTTGAAACCCCAAGGGCGCCTCGGCAAGGAGCCCATTTGCCAGAGTGAGGCCGAGATGCAAACCATTTTGGAGCATGGCAAGGCGCGGTCCAAGGGCATGGCCCCAATTCAGTAGATGCATGGTGAGCTTCCCCGTTATTACAATGGGGGAAGTGAATGGAGAAGAAATAGATTGGCTGGATCGATCAACTAGAGAAGTTACTTTGCTCTCTACAACTATGAGACTCGCAACGTTCTTGCGTTCGCAAGGCTCAAAGTTGGCGTCCCATGCACTTATTTGGTGGAATGCACATCTACGGAGTATGTTCCATGCGAATCACGTGGGCGCATTCAAGAAACAACTCAAGGAACAATTCTATCCCGTGGGATACGAAGGAAGCGAGGTGGAAGCATGGCAATTCCTGCAGCAAGGAGAAGCCCAAATTGTTGCAAGAGTAACACAACCGAATTTCGAGGCCAAAGCCTTGTGAATGGTGGAGTGGCGGTCTACAAGACCCGGAGGTTCTTCGGGAATACTTGGGGATTGCCGTGAAGAATTGCTTTTGAGAAGTTGATTTATGCGGTTAAGGATTCAATGATGCATTGCAAGAGAGCCATGGTCTATGAGAAGGATTAGGATGCGTGGAATGCCCAAACCGAACGCCGAAGGGTGGCTCGGGTGCCAATGAAATGTGACGCCCCGCGATCCGGGGGTCGGAAATAAGGTGGAAATATACAAATGATATTAAGAGTTATGAGCTATACTTCCGAAATATACAAATATTAATTACCAAAACTGTTTAAAATACAACAGCGGAAACTATAAATTACAATTTACATTTCTTTAACCCCAACTTAACTTCTGAACCCGAAACTTGCTCTACGACGTTTCGGCGGTTCCTCGCAACAACCTGCGGGAAAGTAGTACCGTGAGTATATAAAAATATTACTCAGTGAGTGACCCTCCCGGCAAACCCCGCAAGGCAACGGGCCAGGGACGCAGTCACACACCACAAACAACACAGACAAACACAAGCGCAAAACCAAACTCGTATGCATACTCAAATCCCACACACTAGAGATACATGCAACATATTTACAAGTCCCCACTTCAATCGCATAAGTTGGCATTGCTAACATTCCTTCCAACGCATACACTTTTCATTGCGGCCAAATTCGATAAAACCAATAACAAGGATATTAAACATAACCACCAAGTCATTCAACAACAACAAGAAACATACTTGGCCATAATAATAACACATCAACAACATTCAAGATATAAAGTAATCGATCGCCCAAAACCCAATCCTCTATGCTCGTTATTCTTTGTTTAAGTCAGCTTGGACTAAACTACCCAAAACAGTTTAGTCCTCTCATGGTTTTATTAACGCCAACACACCCTTCTGGTACACGCAGCCACCAAAGGGATCTGGGTCAGACAGGTGCACGTCGCGTCCCCCAGTACCCTACGCAAGGGGCTATCCCTTTTTGGCCTTAAGGGAGTTACTTTATCTACCGGCCTTTCCGGAATTGCCGATTCAAGCCTCGCCTGCGTCTTCGTAGCCGCCACCCTGGCCTCGGGCTGGGCCTTAAACTTACGGCCCGCCGGTCTCTTCTCCCGAGACAACAAATATGGACTCCGGCGCCCACATCGTCCCATTTCGATCCCGGTAGATATCCTCTCGACTCACGGCGAGGCGAACCTTTAGGCGATGGCCAGTCCAACGAAAGAGTCCCACCACAAATATTTTCACTTTTCAAATCTCATTAGCGCTCACTGTTGTCAATGTCCACAATCACAACAATAAACTCACATTCGGCACACCAATCGCTATAAGTTACAAGTGATAGACATACAACGGTTTCCACGCTAATGGGTATTATAAACCAAACTCCAGGTATCACAAAATGAGAAGAGAGTATTTCCGAAACATGCCAAAACCAAATTAAACATCACATAAATCTTATTAGCGCTCACGTTGTCTATGTCCACAGTCACAAAAACCCAGTGAAAAGACATACAACGTTTCCACGCTAAAACACAATAGGCATCATATCCCAAACTGGCATGTTTCATTCTCAAAATAACATCATGCTTAACCATCTAAACATGCTTTCCAAATTCATACATCACGTAATATTAGGGTTCAAACCACCCCAACATGAATCTCAAACATATCATACTAATCACATGATCCATCACAAATCCGCATGCTTTATATACAAGCAAATCAACCGAAAGTAAACCCTCTCACGGGTACATATCATAAACATCAAACAAAGATCAAGTGCGCACCCTTTTACTTGTTCAACTCACGCCTATCCCTGGTCGGCAACTCGAACAACACGAGAAGGTTGAAAAAGAACACACGAGCGGAAAACAACGCACATTCACAAAAGTACCGCTCTACTTAATTTGGTATTGCTTAGAAAGCAATCGGCTCGCATACCGTCTAAGTAGGTCATCACGCGCGTCAATACAGATCACAAGTCATAAACGCCACCTCTACCACGATACAACGAGTGCAGGGCGGCACACGCACACCACACCTGGGTAGGCACAAGTACACGTAGGGATACAACGGACGTGCAACGTACACAACATATACATGGAAAGAGTATTGATCTAGCAGTCATGCTTTAACACTCTTCTAAGTCAAACCAAGTCAAAGACATTCGCAAACAGATATAATCTTAAAGCGCAGGCGGCGCTCGAAGTCACTAAGTCAAGTTCCAACACATTCTACATGTCACTACTTTATACGTTACTTAACAACCACATGCTAAGTACTCGTCCCGACACCACAAGTTATTCACTAACCAAATATCGAATAATTTACCTTATAACATTGATTCATCCATATTTCTTAAGTACCCGCACAAAATAGGTAACACATCGACTCGTGCTAACATACACACATGCACACTATATATATATAACCACACGACATAATTAGATATCAACAGAATTCACAGAAGTGAGACCGCGGGTTCACTCACCTACGTCCGGTCTTACCAAACCGAGACCGACGGACACGTGAAACCACGAAACTCTTTACCGAAAACGACCCACACCAGTGCATTCCCGAAGACCAAGACGAGCGACGGCTCGGCGGGTTCGCCGGAGGGAATGCTCGCCGGCGCAGCAGGAGACGGCGGCGGGTGGTCGGAGAAATCAGACGTCAGAGGCGGCAGCGGGCGACCTCGGAGAACAAACGGCCGGAGGCGAACAGAAGAAGCGGCGGCGAGCGGCGCGGCCGAACACAACAGAGAGGACGGAGAGGAGATCCAGCGGCTGCGGCGTCCAATCGGCGGCGGGAAGGCTCGCCGACGACCCAAACGACGGAGAGAGGTCACGACGACCGACGACGAGGCGCGGCGCGCCGAAATCGACGGCTGCGCCGACAGTAGGGTTCCGCGCGGAGGAGGAATCAGATGCGCGAGAACGAGCGAAAGGTGAGAGGGACAGTAAGCCAGAGGAAGGAGGGGTGCGGGTCAGGTTGAGGCACGCGCGGCGACGCCCCGGCGGCGAACGGACGGCGGCGGATCGCACGCTCCGCGCTGGGTCGCGGAGAGAGCGACGAAGCGAGTCGCGAGAGAGGGCAAGAGAAAGAAGGAGTGAGCGGGTGCGAGAGAGTGGGGCGACCTGGGTCTGGGGCGAGTTCAATTGAACTCGTCCAGGCAGGTTCGGGCTCGGCTGGGCCGAGCCACTTTGGCTCGGTCGTCCGGGTCCGAACCAAAGATGGGCCTAATTAGCCCAAAACAAAACCTAAAATCAAATACCAAATCAATTTACAATCAATTCTAATACAAATCAAGCACCCAGAAACCAAATAAATCTCTCGAATAAACTCGTAACCAAATCAAACTCCGAATAAATCCGATTCAAAAACAAATATCGATATTACGAAAATCCGAAACCTTAAGCAACTACTCAAGAGAAGACAAAGGCCAAGACTTGTACGCATCCTGCAAACAAAGAAGGGGCACACTCAACCGAGTGTTGGGACTCCCATCCAGAGATGGCCCAAAGAGAGACAAGGGAGTCGTGGGCAAGGGCAAGACTCTAGTCACTAACGTAGAAGAAGAGGACCGCATCACTCTCAAGATGGAGGAGGCGGACCCAACCCTTGCACTCATATCCGAGCCAAGGAGAGGTGATCCAGAGGCTAAGGATCCTCATTAATGAATTAAGGGGCGGAGAAAGAGCTCTTTAACAATGAACATTCAGGTAAAAATTCTGACATTAGTGCAATGCATTGTTAGATCCTGGATGTCAAAGAAATCTGGTTTCGGAGGCATTAGTTAACCATGCATTTGGAGATATCCCTTACGAGACACCTCAAGTGTTGGAGTGGCTAAAACAATACAAGCGGAAGATGGAAATCACACGATGTTGCAAGATCAAGTTCGCGGTGTCGGCGCGGTTCATGATGAAGTGATATGCAAGTGTTCCATTAGCACGTGGCCATATCATTCCTCGTAAAAATCCATACCTATGGGGATCGAGATGCGACTATCTTCGGCGGGCTCAACAATACATTCTCGTTAAAAGAGGCAAGACGTTCACCATGGAAGGACAAGTTGGGAAAGCAACCAATGGCAGATGAGGAGTGCCCAAAAATATTGCACTTTTTGTCCAAAGACCACAACTCTTGCAAGGCAGGGATATGAAGTGGCAACCTCAAGAAGAATGCTAAAGCTCATTGCGTGAGGCAATGAATCCAATTTAGAGGGAGGCTTGTCCAGGTGGATCTTGCGTTCAAAACACAAGCTGCGCAACCTAGTGTGGCGCCCTGGCACGGCCTATGGGCGCGCAGATGGGCGCGGCATGGGAGCGCATGGACACGACATAGGCGACAGAGGCGCGGCAAAGGTGCGGCCAAGGTTCTGCCAAGGCGCGTCATGGGCGCGGCATTTAGGCGCGCATCGGATGCAAGGGCGCGGCATGGATGCGTGGCAAGGGCGCGGCATGGATGCTGAGCGGTTTTATCCTACCAGGATTTGGTTGACGAACGCTACGTTGATCTCTGGTCTGTTTGGGTACGGAGAGTAGCGACCGTGTGAATGATACAGAGGAGTAAATTTAATAAATGAGGGATTAGGGAGACGGTGTTTATACGTGGAAAACCTCTCAACGAGAAGTTGAAAAACCACGGAAGAGGAGCGGGTCCTCAAAGGTTACCACTATGTATGTTTTGTGGGTACAAAGTATTACTACTGAGTCTCTACTCCTCCTTTGAAGGTTAGGTGGGTTTTTATACAGAGATTAAGGGGGTAAATGGTAGTTATACCGCGGAATCACTTTGTAGCATTACACGTGTCTTTCCCAGGGGTGTAAGAGGTCATCGCGTTCTTACGGGCTAGCTGCACCGGTTGTGTTGCCCGTTTGGTACGCACGGGTCTTTCCCGTTGGCGTCTTAAGTCCGTGTTCCAGTTGGTCGGATGGCTTGCGGTTCTGCCGGGGAACATCCCGTGTGCTTAACGGAGTGCAGCTCGTTGCTCCTTTGCGCCTTCCACGGAGGCCTCTCCGGTCGGGCCCCATATTTGGGCCGTATCATTTTCTGGATGGATGAGAGCTTGAATAATTCGTAAACAGATAGTGGGTACATCTTATCTTGTGGAATGCTTACTCTTTACGATGAGTTTTGGACATCTCTCGGGTTCATTAATTGCTTCTTGTCGTCCGTTGCTCATAGTGTTAGTCTCTATTGTGTCTTTTACGAGACATTGGCCATCCATCTCTACAAATTCTTCCTTTCATAAAAGGTCACTAGCTCATCGGGCTAGGTTATCGTCTTGGTCAATATTGCTCCAATCATTGGATCTTGATTTATACAGCTCAAACTAAACGATGAATTGCTCTAATTTGAATATCCAACATTTTACCCAGAAAAGTCAGCTCAGTTGATCTTGGAATGCGCTTTTCGTATTTTTCACTACAAAATTTGCCCCTGTATGAATCACTTGTGTAGGTTGCTTGTCAAGTCCATCGCTTTCTTTATATCTTGCTTCCACTACGTGAGGTCGGTATTCGATCTTTAACTTATTGAGACATGTGAGTATAGACAAATTGGGTCTTATCTTTCCGTTTGAGAAAGATTCTTGGTTTGAACCTTTATAACTTGAAGTATGCATTTTGAAGCATAAATCTCTCGAATGATAAAATTGTCTCGGTTAGGCTTTGATAATATTTTCGCCAACACGGTTGACATGGTTTGAAAGTCATAAAAATTTATCATGAGAGCTACACCAGTTGAGATATGCTTCAACTATCCAAGCCCTCTAATTTGTTGCCTTCTATGATACCACTGCCTTCGTAATACATCGAGAGCCAGTCCTTTTGTTGATAGCATTATTCATGGTTAATGTCTTTCAAGAAATATTTTGCTTTTTCTTTAATGATGTTGGAATCATAGAATTTCTGTCGCGACCCGCTCCCCCGGAGCGTGGCCAAACAAGCGAATCAGGGACGATCCGCCGGAAGCCCAACAATAAACAGCGGAAGTAACCGGAGCTCCGACGGACCAAAAATACATTTTTAAAGTTTCAAAACGAGTTTAGAAAATGTATGGGAATCAATTTAAAACAATTTGGGGAGTTTGAGCTGAGTCCTGGAATCCCGAGTCCGGATTATCATCCACGGAGGAGGTGGACTTCACCGCGAGGTCCAACAAAGCTTGCTGTCGATTTTAAAGTATCAATCTCCTCTATTCATACGAGAAAATTCCGGCTCAACCTGTATTTTAACAAACATTTGGGAAGTGCCACATACTTTTGATATGTCCACTAAACCCAAATAAACACCCAAAACTTAAAATAAAATCCGTTTAAATCAAATTTGAAATTCGTATTCTAGAGACTTTTATCGGTCGATTGATCCAATATTCGGTCGACCGATAGTTCTTACGAACTAGCGGTAAGGCAAGTTTAAATTATTGGTTGATCGTAAATTAAATCGGTCGAGCGAAAATGTCAGAAATAGTATAAACATATTTGCAATGCTAACAACTCACGGTCTCAGAATCCGAATTCCTACTGGATTATGAGATGCCACCGTGCACCCCCCCATATATCTACTTTAGATGCACGTGCACGTGCCCCCACTTGTCCAAAATACTCACGAGACGGCGAATCGTGGCCTAAAACTCATTTTAACCGAGAATACGGGGAAAATAAGAACAAAACATGCTATATTTTGCTAAACCATTTAATTACCAAATTTCTTGCTTGGGTAAGCTTGCAACAACATAAACTCACGTGCTCATAACTTTAGGAACCATGGTGGGAATAAGTGTAGGTTAATGCTTCCATTTACAAGATAACGCTAGTATATATAAGTGTGGGGCTAAATATACAAACTATGTGTTAGCTACACATCTAGCCCATCCCAAAAGTAAACCTGCTAGTCCAAAATGATCTTCTCACGTTATCCGCCTACGCAAGCTCTTTGCCCTTTGCGAACGGATCTGAAAAGAGGTGCAACAAGAGCAGTGAGTCAAAAAGACTCAGCGAGCGGCACATTGGCGTCCTCCCTCTAGAGCATCAATGCGACACCACAAGACACAGCATACAATCAATAGCAACAATCATAATATATAAGTTGCAAGTCATCAAAATCACATATCGCATTCCAAAGATTCCTGCAATCATGGCAAGGTACCACCCAACTAATCAATTATGCATAATCTTATTAGTTAAGTTAGCGTGTATCACTAACCCCCCAAACAAGGTTAGTCCTCTCATGTTTTCCATTCTGGTAGAGCGGACTCGCAGTAGAGACTGTCTCCCGAGGCCGAGGGAACCTATAACCCACCCTCGCTACTCGAGATAGTCATCCCAATGCGAGCTCATCCGCCACGCTTGTTGGGTTATCGGGTCAAAAAACAAATCAGATGCGCAGCGGAAAATTTAAAAATTTTAAATCACAAACCCCGTGTACCGGAATATAGGATCACATTGGTATGCTATAATAATCAAAATTCACATCGCATGTAAACCAAGCATGATAATTAAAATTACATCTAATTAATTTTAACGCGATACTATCATCTTCTAATCACGGTACGAGTTTTCGATATAACTTGGTAAGTCGCACACGGGCCGCGCAATGAATCCTCGATTCTGATTAATTGAGCCGCGAAAATATCCGGCCTCTAATGCAAGTCTACGCTGAGACGCTCGCGAAACCGAAATCGTGATTTAATCGAATTAAATCGGATTGGGCTTTAGATCCAATCTCGGCCCGTGATGAATAGTGCCGTCATCTTCCTTCGCCCGCGCTTGCACCGTCGATCCACCGCCAACTTCTCAACTCACTGATCCTCGCCGGCCAGTCCCTTATCACTGACCAGTCGTCGTCTCCGTCGTCTCCCCTACTTGCTGAGTCGCACGCAGCCACGAACGGAGGTTGTCACCGTCGGTTCTGTGCAACTTTTGCACTCTGGACTTGACGTCGTCACCACCGCCGGTGCTCGACGTCTTCACCAACGGTTGGCTGAGAGGAGGTCGACAAGACCAGGTGGCGCCGTTTGGAGGAAGGATGCTTGTACAGTCGGCCGGAAAAACTCGAAGCTTTAAGCTTCTACCGAAGCGGTAGTCGGCAATGCGTTGCCGACGATGCAGGCCGGAGAGCGAGGTGGCTGACCGGATGTAGGAGATCACCGTTCAACGTGCTAGTGGTCTAGGGTTTCCTCTCGTCCACGTCGGTGCCGTTTTCTTCTTCCTCTCGCTGCCGAAGAGGATAATTGTGCATACATATATAGTTGCCATGTATTAGCACGTTACATCCACTTTGTTTGTTGTTTTGCAAAAAACAATGCCCCTCAAGGCATTTGCAAAACTTTCCGGTCCAACACTTTGGACCAATTGGCAAAAGCAGCCCCTCATGCAACAATTTTTGGTTTTTCGGCGATCAGCATCTCATTGCATGGTGAACCATTAGGTTTCAGTAACCATGCCGCAGTTTATAAATAGGTTTAATTCAGACTAATTACAAATATATTAAAGTCAACCAATTAATTATATTTATTCACAGAACATTGTTGACGTCTAGCAACGTGCCATGACCACCCGTGTGGTATGAATATAAATATTCATCACTTGAAACCTTTGTAGTGAATAATTTTCCGATGCCCTATATCCTTATTTTACTTTCTAACATCCCGAATGAGCTTAGAGTATGAATATATGTCAAACTCTAATATAGCTCAATCACATGCATCTGTCTTAATAGATTTGCTCGTTTGTGACATTAAGAACATTTCTTAATTCACATCGTACCTCGGCCAAGGATTTTCTGAGCTAGTTCTATTCAACGGGGGAAAGACACATAGGATGTTCTCTCCTTTATACGAGGTGACAGATTCTCTATTGGTTATCATCTATCTTCATGTGCTATTATTTATACCCAGATAGTTTACTTGTACAGCTGAGCTATACTTGGAAATACACTAAGGCATAAATCATAACACATAAGATACTATGATAATCTCAAATTTGAGGATCAAGGCATAACTATCAAACTAAAGAATTACCAATTGACAGAATCCATTGGTATCTTCGAGTAAGTCAGTTCAGTTTAAACCTCATTCATCCAATGAGCACCTACAACACTTGGCTTTCAGTGTTCCGACTACACGCGTAGTAATGAGAGTCAACTACTCTCATCGTAATGAGTAAGCCAAGCTGTGGTATTAAGTCTTTCCGGTGCATTGAGCCCTACTCAATGCATCTTACTAAGAACAATTCTGGACTTAGGTTTATACAAGACATTAGGTCTCATTATCAATGATCAACTATCATGCTCGCTAATTCTGTTGCCTTAGTCCATGGTTTTATCACATACATTCTATACAACATATTAAACATGACGATGGCGGAATAAATAAACAAATAACCATAGTCAAGTAAACTAAAAGAGTTTGTTACGGAAATATGTTCGCCAAAATATCTAATATTATTGGCTTTTAGGGCATTTATCCTTTCAATCTCCCACTTGCACTTAAGGCCAATCGCTCATGGCATCTCCCGCCCATTTGTCGAATATGGCTTCAAACGAACTTTTGAATGAGTGCCTTAGTAAAAGGATCAGCTATGTTGTCTTTTGTGTCAACCATTTGTATCTTGATTTCGCCTCTCTCAATGAATTCCCTAATCAAATGAAAGCGTCTCAGAATGTATTTGGATCTCTGTGAGACCTTGGTCTTTCTTGCGCAATAGCCCCATTGTTATCAAGAGGCATAACAGCTAGGGAAATCCTGTATCCCCTGGAACCACTCCAAGATTCAAGTAATGAACTTTCTCATCCCAAACAACCTCTTATTTGCAGCTCTGAAGCAACAATGTATTCAGCCTCTGTTAAGTTGAGTCTGCTACGGTCGGTTCTCTGGAAATTTTCCCAACTAACCGCACCGCCATTCAGGGTAAGACCAAAACCCTGAAACCGATTTGCTGTCTCCTTATCTGATGGAAGCTTTGAGTCCGTAGTATATAGGCCGTCAAAACTTCAACTCTAAGATTTCGCCGCCATATAGTAAGAAGATATCCTTAGTTCTTCTCAACTACTTACGGATATTCTTAACGGCAGTCCAGTGACCTCACGCGGGATCAGATTGATATCTATCGTCACACCCAAGAGCATAGAACCACATCTGGCCTGGTAAACAGTATTGCATACATAATCGAACCCAATTTTTGCGGATGCATATGGGATATTTTTTATGCGAATCTTCTCTCTGGCGTTTTCGGTGCCATGCCTTTAAAGAGCTGAATTCCATGATTATACGGCAAGAACCCTTCCTTGCTATTTTCCATACTAAACCGCTTTAGCATTTTATCGATATAATTCGATTGGGACAATCCCTATTATCCTCTAGATCTATCTTTATCAGATCCTAAGGCCTAGGACGTAGGAAGCTTCTCCTAAATCTTTCATGGAGAACTGCTGTGATAACCAAACTTTTATTGATTGCAACATTGGAATATCATTTCCAATAAGCAGTATGTCATCTACATACAATACAAGAAAAGTAAGCACTCTTGCTAACCTTCTTGTATACACATGTTCATCCTCATTTTTGATAAAGTCAAACGATTTGACTGTCTCATCAAAATGGATGTTCTAGCTTCGAGAAGCTTGCTTAAGTCCATAAATGGACCTCTTCAGCTTGCATACCTTGCTTTCGCTCCCGCTAGAGAATAAAGCCCTCGGGTTGTGTCTGTACACATCCTCTTCGAGTTTCCATTTAGGATGCCTCTTTACGTCCATTTTGACTATCTCATAGTCATGGTAATGCATCTAATCGCAAGTAATATCGAAATTGATTTGAGCATCACTCTGGTGAGAAGTCTCGTCATAATCGACCCCTTCCTTCTGTCTGAAGCCTTTAGCTACCAGTCTGGCTTTGTAGGTATCTACATTTCCATCTGCTCCGACCTTCTTCTTGAAGACCCATTTGCACCCAATGGGACTCACTCCCTCAGGTGCATCCACTAAGTCCCAAACCTCACAGGTACTCATAGAATCCATTTCGGAAATCATGGTTTTTAGCCACTTCCCGCTGTCGCTACTCTGCATAGCTTCTGTGTAGGAGTTTGGCTCGTCATCCACTATGACTTGCACTTCTTGGTTTTCATCAGCTATGTAAACCAATCTTTCAGGTTGCTTTCGCTTCATGGAAGATCTCCTAACAGTTTGTGGCACATCTGGTTCCACTACTATTTCGGGTACAGAAACAGGATCAAATTATTTTCCAGCCCTTGAGTTTCCTCAAGTACTACATCATTTCCACAATAACCATCTAGCAGGAATTCCTTCTCAAGGAATACTGCATTTTTGGCAACAAACACCTTTTATTTTTGTGGATGCCATAAATTGTATCCAAGACCCTCTCTTGGATAGCCAATGAAATAACATTTTTCCGATCTTGTTTCCAACTTATCAGGATACTGCTTCTTAACATAAGCAGGACAACCCCAGATCTTAACAAATTTAAGACCAAGTTTCTTCCCTCTCCATATCTCATATGGGGTCGTATCCACGGATTTACTGGGAACTCGATTTAGTACGTGCGCCGCAGTTTCTAGAGCATAGCCCCATAAAGTAACTAGAAGTGTAGTGTGACTCATCATAGAACGAACCATGTCTAACAGAGTTTTGTTTATCCTCTCAGACACTCCATTCAACTGTGTATAAGGGGGAGTCCACTTTGAGATAATCCCATTCTCCTTGAGATATTCGGTAAACTCAATACTCAAGTATTCTCCTCCACGATCTTATCGTAGTGCTTTAATACTCTTTCCAGTTTGCTTCCCTACTTCATTCTTATATTCCTTGAATTTCTCAAAGATTCGGATTTGTACTCGGTTTTAAGTTACACATATCCAAATCTAGAGAGATCATCTGTGAATGTAATGAAATAAGAGTAGCCATCTTTAGCATTCGTAGACATGGGTCCACATACATCAGTATCTACCAGCTCAAGCAACTCCTTTGCTCTCTCTCCATGTCCAGTAAATGGAGATTTGATCATCTTTCTTTTTGAGACACATGGCTCCACAAGTAGGGTATTTTCCATAAACATAACGGTTCAATTAACCTCTCTTTGTAGAGCTTGTTTAGTTTTGTCTCACTGCTATGACCGAGGCTACAGTGCCAAAGATATGTCTCGTTTACTACTATCTCTATCCACTTTATAGGTTGTTCGACATTGTACACTTCATGAAGTGTATCAATGAAAATAGAGATCATTGCATAATGTACCAGAAACCATAAAACTCGTTTTTGAATGAAATGAAAACAACTATTGTTCTCAAATACGAATTTAAAACCACTCTTACAAAGAGTTGAAACATAAATCAAATTTCTAATAAGTGTAGGTACGAAATAGCAATCCCTTAAGCTCTGTACTCTTCGATAGGCATCGGATCTCATATGTCCCTATAGCAGCATAGCAACTCTTGCTTTGTTTGGCCAACTCTAAGGTCAACTTCTCCTTTCGCTAACTTCTAGATTCCTTTAGTCCCTGCATCGATATACAAATTGTAAGACACTACCGGTATCTATACCCAATCTAAAGAATCTTTACGTAAAGAGATTATCTCAATAACGAACATACCTGAGGGCCCGGCTTCCTTAGCCCCTTTTTCACCTTCCAAGGCTGAACTTTGCAGTTCCTATTCCAGTGTCCAAGTTTTGCCACATTCAAAGCAACTTGTCTCGGTACTCGAATCGGCTTTCGCCTTCTTCTTAGCCTTTCCCTTTGCCATCATGTTCTTCTTGGCAATGACGGTTTTCTTGTTCGTCTTAGCACCATTGGACTTTCCATTGGTCTTAGAAGTACTAACCACCATCACAGCCTTGCCCCAGTCCTTCGTGACAGACTCTCTAGCAGTCTCAGCATGTTGAGGAGTTCATGGAAGGGTTGTCTCCAACTTATTCATATTGAAGTTCAGGACAAACGGAGCATAAGCGGGCGGGAGTGATTGAAGGATCAAGTCGATACTCAACTCGTGATCTATCGCAAGTCCAAATTGCCCAAGTCGCTCGATCAAATCAATCATCTTGAGAACATGGATCTGCACAGAGTCTTCCTTCATTCATTCTAGCCCTAAAAAAGCTCCTTAGTATCTATATCTAGCAGTCCTATCAGGCTCAGCATAAGGCTCCTTCAGACGGAGCACTATACTACCACTATCCAGATTTTCATGCTGACGTTGCAACTCATTGCTCATGGAAGCCAGATGATACACTCGTAAGTATCTCACTTGCTTCCATTGGTCAGCCTGAACCGTCTCATCAGTGACTGTTGCGTTAAGAACAGGCTGGACACTTCGAGTTCAATACAACATATTAAACATGACAATGCGTTAAATAAACAAATAACCATAATCAAGTAAAGCTAAAAGAGTTTATTACAATAAATATGTTCGCCAAAATATCTAATAATTATTGGGCTTTTTAGGGCATTTATCCTTTCAAACGCTACAAGGTTTGTGCGCGCCGCCGGACTTTCCGCGCGACTACAGAACCCACGGTGATGGCGACCCCACAGCAGAAAATGGGGGCTACTCGGAACTTCTTACACTCTCTGGCAGCCGAGCCTCGCTCTTACAGCCGTCGCTCGGGCCAATGACCGACTTCAAACCGCGTTCACCGACCTCCCTAGAGGCATCATTTCTCAGAGAAACCACCTCACTTTAATCTCAGAGCTTAGTTAACCACCTTGCACTGCTTTAATTTTTAGAGAAATTTTAGATAAGGCATAAAGATCAGTTAAACCGCCTCACTCTAGCCTTAATTTTTGTTTAAACTTTAACAAAAAATTTTATTCTTGAAAATCTTTAGAATTTGGAAAGTGCTAGCTTAGGCGTAAAGATCGGTTAAACCGCCTCACTCTAGCCTTAACTTTTATTAACCTTTAAAAATCTTTTGTTCTTTAAAAATATTTAGATTTAGAAAATATTCAGTTGAGGTATATATATCGGTTAAACTACCTCCTTCTAACCTCATCTTATTAAGTTTAAAACCTTATATTTCTTCGAAATATCTTAATTCTTTACTCGTGGATTCAAAAATTGATAAAAATGATTAAAAATTGAGTTTAAATATAAAAGTTGTTTGGGACCTAAATGACTCAGTTTGTAACAAGTTGGCTTGGTCAAAAGTGAATGTGGCTCAATCAAAATGCAATTTGGCTCGGTTTTAGTCAATTAGGCTCGGTCTGAATTGATTTGGCTTAGTTGGTTTTGAAAATGGCTTAGTCAGATTGAAAATAGCTCTGTCGGATTCGAAAATAGCTCGATCGTATTGAAATGGACTCGGTCGCGACCGAAACGGGCTTGGTCACGACCGAGCCCGATGCGCGCGGGCTTAGCCCCGCGTGCACGAGTTCAAATTTAATAGACCACCGGCTCACCCGGTCGTCATCTAAACTGATTTACAGTCGGCCGCGAGCTCGCGGCCGACGACGATGGCCGGCTGCGTTTCGCCACCGGTCGTCCGTATCTATATATGTGTCCTAAGGTTATCGACGAACCCGGATTCAATGGAATTGTGAAAATTTGGTTTCGACGTGTGTATGCAGAGATATTTGGGGTGTAATTTCGTTTATCAAAAATAAACTTTAATTTCAGCCACTGTGGCTCGCCGCCGGCGAAGCCACGACAGTGTCCTGTAACCTACACCGTATAGAGATCGTAATGCTATAGTTTTGAGGAAGTTTGGACGCGTTCCTCGAATACATTGATTTCAATTTTTAACATTTTCCAGCGACAACGGCAGCGGCGATGCAATGCGATGGCGTCGACATCATGCTAAATGTGTCACCGGAGCCAGTGGCAAGTCGCAGCCGAGCTCTCTCTCTCTCTCTCTCTCTCTCTGCCTCCTTCTTAGCCGACTTTTTTTCTCACCGGGCAATCTATTTCCGGCCAGTCGACCTCCGATCACTCAAGCAGCATCTCTAGCTGTCGAATATAGCGTCCGTGTGGTCTCGTACTCTCGACATGCTCTCTCTCTCGCTCAACCGATTTTTTTTCTCCCTTAGCAGACTGTCTCTCTCCCTCCCTCAACCGAGCTTTACCGGCAAGATTTATACCCCTCTCGCGGCACACGGCACGGCGTCAGTTGGCGAAGACGAAGAGGCGGCCGTTAGTGCGACGATTCGCGAACGTGGGGGCGGCGGGCGACGCTTCACGCGGCGGTTACCGTCGTTTCTCCTTCCATTCACTATTAAAAAATGACTTATAACTTGTATTACAATACAAATCCATTATTCCAATATTTGCAAAACAAGCTAATTTGAATTTGCAAAAGTTTGGTTCCCGAAGTTAAAATTTAGAAAATCTAGACCCTCACGTATAAACTTTGGAAAATCTAGACCCTCCAATATTTGCACGTGATCTATAATGTCTCAAATTGCCCGTTTCTCGTCTGATCTTCATGTATAAAGGTTTAATAATACGAAACAAATCAGAATTTTATATTTAATTGGGCCAAATCGAACTAAATTAGTCAAATGAATCTGATCAAGTCTAATTCGATTTAATCGGGCTCGATAGGCCTATTTAGCTTAATTGGACCCAACTCTGACTTGGTCGAGTTTAAATGAGCCAAGCAATGTATCTGGATCAATATTGCGCTCGGTTAGCGAGCTAGACAAAATGAGGTGTCAACAGTTGCCTTTCTTTGTCCAACTCTTCGGAGAAGAGTTGGACAAAGATAAAAAGATACCGTATTTTGTCCGGTAGAGCGTGAAATGGATTGTGGCTTCTTATGGAAGTGATGGCCCGCCTCGACCATGTTATGACACGTGAGATAAGAGCATTACCCCCTTGGATCATGTCTTAGGACTGTAATGTAGCGATCACCTTGGACCAAGTTTTGAGATTGAGATAATGTCACGAACACCTTGGATCATGCCCTTGGAGAAAGCAGTAGCCGCCTTGGACCATGCTAAGCGATAAGTGATAAGGTCATGAACCTCCTGAATCATGGCTTGTATAAAACAGTGGCTTCCCTGGACTATGCTAAATGATAAACGATAAGGTCATGAACCTCCTGGATCACGCCTGGGATAAAACAGTGGCCGCCATGGACCATGCTAGGATAAACGATAAGGTCATGAACCTCTTGGATCATGCCTGGAAGAAAGCAGTGGCCGCCCTGGACCATGCTAAGATAAGCGATAAGGTCATGAACCTCCTGGATCATGTTTAAAAGAAAGCGTTGGTCGCCCTGGACCATGTTAAGATAAGCGATAAAGTCATGAACCTCCTGGATCATAGATGGAAGAAAGCAATGGCCACCCTGGACCTTGCTAAGCGATAAGATCATGAACCTCCTAGATCATGCTTGGAAAAAAGCAGTGGCCTCCCTAGACCATGCTAAGATAAGCGATAAGGTCATGAACCTCCTGGATCATGCCTGGAAGAAAGTAGTGGCCGCCCTGGACCATGCCTTGGTCTTGGGATAAGGTCATGATCCACTTGGATCATGCCTAGGAGAAAGCAATGGCCGCCCTGGACCGTGCTAAGATAAGCGATAAGGTCATGAACCTCCTGAATCAAGCCTGGAAAAAAGCAGTGGCCACCCTGGTCCATGCCTTGGTCTTGAGATAAGGTCATGAACCGCTTGGATCATGCCTTTGGATAACGCAGTCGCCTCCCTGGACCATGCTAAGATATATGGTAGTTTGACTCCTACCCCTGGGTGAAAATGAAGATATAGATGTTGAAGTAAACTTTTCCTTACCTTGAGCTTGGAAAACGATAAAAGATTTTACTTTAGCTTGAGCTGAGCAGGTGATGATGTTGACTCTATCCTATCTTGGGGTGAGTGGATGATGATGTTGACCTTACCCTAACTTGGGGTGAGCGGATGACGATTTTGACTTTACCCTTCCTTGGGGTGAGCGGATGATAATCTTGATTTCACCTTACTTTGGGGTAAGCGGATGACGATCTTGACTTTACCCTTACCTTGGGGTGAGCTGATGGTGTTCTTGATTTTACCCTACCTTGGGGTGAAGATGTGGATTTTTCCTTACCTTGTGCTAATAAATGATGGAAGAATTTACCTTAGCTTGAGTTGTTTCCTTTATGCTGAGAATATTAGGTAGACTTGTCCCTACCTTGGGCTGAGCAGATGATGTTGAAGTTGACTTTACCCTTCCTTGAGCTGAGTAACCTTGACCTAAATACACTGTCCCCTTGGGTTGAGTAACTATTGATGAAGTATTTAGATATCCCTTAATTTGTCCTTGATATCCCTTGATCCTTGCGCTAGTTGCTTTAGTTAACTTCTCAATTCCTTTCCTCTGAAATATCAATGCTTGGATAAAATCGAATTCTCAGCTTAAATCGTTAATGAGAAACTGCCCCTGTTTGAATTCTTATGTACTTAGATTCGAGGAGTGTCTTGTGATTTGGAGCGTACACCTGGTAGATATTGGTCTTTTCTTGAATTCTTTTGTTGTTCTTGTCCTTCCTTGATCATTGTGTTGGTTGCTTTAGGAAGCCTTTAGTGAATCCCTTATTTCCTTATTTCCATAAAGAATCCATACTTGAACGATATTGCTTTGATGATTGCCCTTGTTCAAATGTTTCTTCAGCGATTCCTATGTTTTGCCTTAATATGATCCAAATTTTCACTAGAAAATTTGCCCCAATTTATGCTTTAGAATATTTTGCTCCAGTTTGATTCAAATTTTCGATAGAAAAATTGCCCAAGTTTGAGCTCCTGATTTTCTACTTTTGCCAATTTCTTTGTGCTTGGATCTTCTTATGAAATTGCTCTTTTCTGTTGTGCATATCTGTTCTCTTCTTACTTTTCTCACGCGAAATTCTTATTTTTGTCTACCATACGTCGAAATGTGTGTCGCCTATTTTTGCAAAAACAAAAGAATTCAATGGCTTCTACGTCTTCTTATTTGTTGTTGACAATAATCCTGGCTTGACATATCCTCCTGATGATGATCCTCTTTGTTGTTGTTCAGCTTAACACTTTAATCTTGAAGAGTCCTTCTATCTTATATCCATGTCGTTTAGTCTATGAATTTCTACACTGCTTTAGGGTTTTGTTTCAACCGATGGTGAGTTGGATTTGTCCTGTATTTGATGAGCTCGTTTATCTTGTTCTTTAAAGTGCCATGTCCTGCAACTTCATCAAGCCGGATTGGATGGCAAGTAATTAAGACATCAGCTCTTTGTTAACTAGATGCTTGAAGATTTCTGCTTATGATATTGTTTATTGATTGAGCGAGATTGTCCTTACTGTTGCTGATGGGGAGGTGCTTGATGTTGGTAAGCTAATGATTGTTCCTGATAATTTCATGCCTGATAGTTGTCCTTGCTAGCAGTCTTGTAGAGCAATTGTGTAAATTGTATGGCAGATGAGTCCGCAGTAGCCAATGTGATATACGATGTCTTCTTCCGTCTCTTCAACCTTCTTGTTCAGCAAATTTGAGAGCAGACTCGATGTTTACACATGTACGTACTTGGTAAGCGAAATCTATAGCATTAGCGGGCTTCATAATCTAAACTGTCTTCATTGCAGAGCTTCCTCCTTCTTCTTGAGTGATCTGATATTTAATATTCACTTTTTGTTGTGCAGAGAGTTTTTCATTAGCGAGCGATATTCAGAAAATGTCATCGAAAGTGATGCTTCTGATGATTGGACTCTTATCATGTGCTTTTCCTTTGATTCTGACTTTCCGTTAGCGTCAAATTCTTTTTCGTCCATTTGCACCATTTTGGACAAATTGATCCTTAAGCATGAATGCCTCATTCTCTTTTGTTGACTTTGTCCTGGGGTTGTTTCCCATGGATGTTGTGTCGTTCCATCAGTATGACTGCTTCCGCAAACGGTGATCTTCTCATTTAGTGCTGGTAAGAATATATTTTTCGAAATATTCCTCTGCATTTGTTCCAAACTATGTGCAGATAGTTTTCATGATGTCTTAACAGTTGAATGTCTTCTTCCAAAGCCTGCTTAATAGACCGGTTTTGTACGTCTGATCTGTAATATCTTCGTAGCTTATCATGATATTGGCTCTTGAGCTTGTGAAATAAATCTTCTCCACTGGAGGTTGTTCAGAAATGATTCCGCATTTTGCAAAGAACAAAAATCGAGTCCAAAATTTGGAGAAAAAGAATTGCAATGAAAAGATTATGTTTTATTTTTTTAAATCCATGTTTATAATAAGAGACCAAACTTATCAACTTTATTTTTCCTACATTGGCAATATCCAACCTTTACAAATTTTTGGGAATCAAAAGGGGATACTTTATTTATAGCAGGTCATTGTTACATTAGATATTTCACCAGAAAAGTTTACAAGATGACCCTATTTATGTAGATGAGTTCTTCACTTTGGAGCTTCTTGATCACAAGCCTGACGGATTTCCACGTAATGCTTTAAGGCTGGCACGTGCCTTCTTGATTTTTTTGCCGCAATTTCTCCATTAGCCAATGGATGTATTGTGTCTTTCTATAACCCTTCATTATGTTCGTCAACTTCTTATTTAACTGTATCCAAGCAACTTGAAACTTTCCTTCTTCGCGATTTGAAAAGCCTCTGTTTACATATTAACATATTTCTTTGTACCAAGCTAGTTGCCCTTCCATCTTATCAATCTGTCTTTCGTATTCTTGCTGGGTCCTCGGCTTCTTGTGCTCTAGGTAGGCGTTGTACCAAGCTAGTTCCCCTTCCAACTCTTCTTCATCAGATTAGCATCCTTATGTAGCTTCCTGTCTGATCTTTCTTTGTCCAGATTTCAAATGCTCTTGTTTATATTGAAATTACCTTAAAACTGTAGCCAAAGCATAGCTAACACATGTCCATAGGCAAATAAAGGAACCCAAGTATAAAGAGAACATTTTATTAGGACTTTAAATGGTCTGTGCCCCAGCATGAACTGCCCAAACCACCTTGGCCGAGTCAAACTTCGAACATATTCCTTCCACTGTTCAATGCTTCTGTCTTCCTTTACTATCATAACGTCTTGTATAGGTGCCTTGATCCGTAAATAGGGGTCGTGCACGAAGCACTGAACAAAATGGTAATAAGCCCAAACCTATAGTAATGGTGCACAACAGCTGAAGCCTCATTTCTTATTCCTGATTACCTTATTTAGTGTAGCTATAGTCTCTGCCAAGATGCTTGGAACTGGATTTACTTGGCGATGGAACATGGAAAAATCAGATAATATAGCTCACTGTCGATAGTATTCACCTTTTTCTGAAAAATAATCAGACCATACATCGCTAATACAAAAGTTTCCGTATCCTGTAATTCTGCTCCTCCGTCCTTTGCCCATAAGATCATCCCTATGAGTGCAATCAACATCTTCTACCCGAATACTAGCATCTCTGCTGTACAAATAGAGATACTGTAAAAAATGGCTTACCCTATAAGCCTAGGCAAGCTGTCTTGGTGGCTTTTCTTTCAGTATTAGGAAAATGAATAAGTATGAGATTTTGCGCAAGCTGTGCTACTTCAAAAGGAATATTGTACTCCTCAATGGTAGGGCAGAAAATCAGCTTCGTTTCAGTACAAAACACCTCCTACGATAGTCCTAGAACTATGCAAATGCTTTGATGAAATTCTAGTTAACTTCGAAATTTATCAGATTTTCCAAAGGCTCGAACTGATCTCTACACTTTGTCTTTTTTTCCTTGGTCATGTCATCCCATAACTACTTAAGTATCTTAGTATTTGCAGTAGTATGGTGAATATGCATTGTTATGACTTCTTACGCCATTGATTTCTAGCCACGGGTACGGTTCGGACACGGCAACAAAAATTTTAAATAAGTAAAAAATAATTTAAATGAAATATTTAAATAGTAGGAACTATAATCATATTAGATGATAACTCTATCTATAATATAATATTTCGCGCTCTTGAAATAAATCTAAACACTAAAAGTTTAATTATATCAACTAAAAAAATAATAATAATATTTGAGTGTAAAATTATATTATATTACTTAACACTTACAAATAATATTTAACTCTTCTTAAAAAAATAAAAAAAAAATAATTCTTAAAAAAAAATATATAAAAACTGACACGCGTGTCGAAGACGCTGAACAGAAGTGTCTGACACGCGTATCCGATTTTTTTTTTAATTTTTTTTGGGACACCACATGAGATGTCTGATACGTGTCCGGAAGTGTCCGAGGTGTGTCGTGTCTGACACGTGTACGGACACGAAAACGACGACATTTTTGTAGTGTCCGTACTACATTACTGATAGATTAATGTAAACTGATTCGTTTAAAAATATTTGGTAAATAAAACTTTTTCATATAACTGGTAGATAAAAATAACAAAAAAATGGCACGAATAGCTTCTTACTCATATATATGATATCTTATCATTCAAATTATTAACAAAGATAATAATATATTAATTTAATACTTTAATTAATACTTTTAAATACTATATATGAATCCACTGCTTACCAAATCTATTAAAATAAATGTATCACATTTTTCTTCCAAAATTCTAATTACGTCACCTAGCTTTCCATGAAGAAATAGCAATGTCATTATGAACTTCACCAATTTGCTTTCTTTGGCCCAAATCGTATTATAGAAGTATTTTGCGAATCCAACAAATTATCATGTGATCAATAATCGTCATATTTACCAAGCACGATCCATGTTTTATAAGTTTCTAAGTCATCATACATAGAGATGTCAACCGTGAGAGCCGATTCGGGCTTGTACGGCTGAATGCGGGCTGTGGGCCAGCCCGCACGTATCGTAATGCGGACTGGACGGCCCGCCCAGCAAATAGTGAGATGGAGGCTAGGCTCGGCGGGCTACCCCACCCGGAAAATAAAAACAAACACCTAAAATTAGTACCCTAATTTTCATAATTATTTGAAATATATGGCTCAACTTTTGATTATAAAAAAAATATAAAACTAATATTTTATTTTAATAAAAATAACTAACATGTCAAAAAATAAAATATTAGAGAATAGATAACTATAGTGTATGCTTTGAAAATATTGAATTGAAAAATTAGAATAAGAGTTAAGAATTGAAAAGTGATAATTGAAAAATATGGAGAGGTATTTATAGATATTTAATTTACAATTTAATATTTAAAAAATAAAAAATAAAAACAAGGCCACACGGGCCGGCACGCACGGCTTCCGCAGGCCGTATTCTTGGAATTGGCCCGCACAGCATCCGACGCGGGCCAGCCCACAGACTTTTTTGACATCTCTAATTACACAACAGAAATTCAATTGTGATTTATCACAATTGAATCACAAAAAATTTCATTAATAACTCAACTTAATCCAACTTAGGTCTTCATCATCGAGCAATCTCGACAACCCCACCAATCACAAAGTTATAGGATTTAAAGCATAGTAACTACGGAATTGCTCAACAATGTTAAATCATTCGAATATTATAAGAAAAACATAAAAAATTATAAAAACAGATCCAAGCTGTGCTGAACTTTCAACATAGCTAATTAACCTTGCGAGCTGTGAAGGTGATATCCATGTCGGCCATGTTTTACTGAATTCACATAAACTCAGAACATAAAACTGCTTAGGAATTTTCTCTCCATATTATCAAGCCACATGAGTTACCACTTGAAGCAAAATACACGCAATTTGGTAGGAGTATGATATACGGCGGAAAGGTCACAGCAGCAGCGAGGACGCGGTGGCCTCGCAGCGAGGACGCGTTGTCAGCGACGATGTGTGTCAAACAGAGCTAAGGGACAAGCAAGTTAGGAGAAGACAGGATTGGGGAGAACTAAGGTTTGGGAAATTCTGTAATTTAAGAATCGACAAGCCAATAGCTTGTTCCAGCACGCTTACTCTCTTAGCGTCCACCGACCAGCCACAAGCTATCATTCAACCATCTACAAATTGTTCAACAATCCATGTTACCAAACATAGCCTATAACTTAAATTTAGACTATTTACAATCTACTATCTACAAACTACTCGATAAACTGTCACCAAATAAACCCATACATCCTATACCATCATTGAATTCCATCCATTTCCCCCCACGAAGCAAAGCCCATCTGAAGCAACTCTGCGGTCTCCAGCTCCACTGCCAGAACTGCCCAACTCTCCCCCACCGCCACCTACTCATTCCCTCACCTCTGTAGTCAGCGGTTGCATTGGCGTCACGACATTCTTCGGCATGCTTTGCCATGAAATCCGCACCGCCAGTGTGATTGGCAAGTCTGGCAGCTTTAACAAAGCTCTCCAGTAGGAAACGAAGGAAGCCTCTGCCCAACCTCTCGGCTCCTCCTCCTGCAATCTTATGATCGCACTTCACCATCACAACCTCGCCTCCGCATCTGCGCCATCATGCCACTGTAGTTGTAAGATTTTTTTTTTATATATTTTTTTAATCTCCATTATATACTTTCTACAGTTGCTACTTTGTTCTTCTACTTTCTTCTTGTCTTTCTACATTTCGTCGTCTACCTTCTTCTTCGACATCTATTTTTTTAATCTCTGCTTTAGGATTGTTCAACTATCAGAAATTGTCAGCAGCTCAAATCCTACTTTTAATGTATGCCAGCGAAAACATTGTCAGCATATATAAAAACGATTTATAAAAAGCTTAAAAAAACTATACAAGTATGGTGTGGGAACAAAGAGAATGAATTAAGACAAAAAAAAACAAAAAAAGAATCAGCCATCTTAGAATATGCAAAAGTAAACAACTTTCATGGTAGCAGCTCTCATACTACTTTTACGGTCAGCAGAATTGATAAACCAATCTTAGAATAGATTATATTTCTAATCAATGAGCATCCAAACCATGAATTTCAACCAAAAGTAGCATTAATAAACCAATCATACAGAGAATAAACAGCAACATAGCATTAATTTCAGCAACTTCCAAAAAACTTCTCCAAGAGGTAAGTTAAAAAAAAACGTTCTGTAGATGAATGAATTATTTCCTAAAGAATTTGACAAGTAAAACACAGAATGATGGTAAATATTAGAGATATATCAAATTAAAATTAAAAGTATGTGGGCAAAGACTAAAATTGAATCAGGAGCAGCTCTCATACTCTTTAAAGTATGTCAGCACAAAAAATATTCTCAGAATAGCGTATAAATATTGCTAATCACTGAGCCGCAAACCCCCTAATATCAGCAAATAAACAAAAATGGAGAACAAAATCTCAAGAGGACCTCAAAAATTAAAAAAAAAAAAAAACCAGTATTCCACTAATTCACCAAATATTCCGAAATTTCAAAATAATAATAACAAAGAAAATATCAATCCGAGAAAAATCACGAAACTTGACGGGTTGATGATCGGAGAGAGGGAGGGATGAAGTTCAACCGGCGGCTGCAGGGAACTTTGGGCGAAGAGGAAAGTTTGAAAGATTAGGGTTTGGCAAACTGGCCATATAATAAGGGGATAAATCCTTTTCGGCCCTTCTTTTTGTAACTCAGCCCTTGGGTTTTTAAAATATTCGATTCAGCCCCTTGTTGACTGAATTGGCATATAATTCTCACTGACTTACCAAAATATTCTTGATTTTGTAATTATTTACTTAAATGCCATCGTAGTTTCATTTTATAGTGATTGAAAGAAAAAAGTCTAGAGTGTGTTTGGTTTCAGCTTATTAGGTAGTTTGTATATGGTAGATCATAAAATAATCTACATTTTAATTATAATCCTGACGTTTTGGTAAAACTAGCTTATTAGGCAGCTTGTAGATGATAGATTAATTAAATTAGTTTGTTCCCACACGCCATTGCTACCTGCAACATTAGCATTGGCGACAAGCGTGCTAGATGGTGGTACGGTAATTTACTAAATACCCATCATCTATATTATAATTAACACATATTCACTATATAATCTCATCATCATCTCTTCTAAGTTATTAGCAGAGGCAACCTTCGCAACTCCCCTAACTGCTGCCTCTCGACGATCCGCCGCACGCACTTACCGTCGTTGCGCGGCCCCGCAACCTCTCATGCATCCTACGTGTGAAACCTTACGCTAGGACAGGTAATTAGAATTTTAGAAAACAGATTTATCATATATATTGATTAAATGTTGGTAGGTTACGAAATTAATTATTTTAATATTATAAATTATTAAATAATTTTAAATGATACAATCGAATCATGGTAATGTATGAGCTAAGTAACTATTTATTCGTCTTTTTTTTGTATTTTATAACTACCAAGCTACATAAAGGCGTTGTGTATTATTTAACCAACACTTTTATAGAGAAATCAGTTTAGATTGATACAACTCAGCTAGATATAGTAGAAGAAATCAGCTAGATAGATATATCAGCTGCACAAGCTAGATTTATTTATAAGCTACCAGCCGCCGCCAAACACACCCTAATTCGCGCCTACAATATCTCCGTCCGTGACTATGGTGTCCCCACTCACACAATATATACAAAACCGCCACTCTAGATATATACAAAACCTACGACGTCCCGCCATCTCCTCCTCTCTCGTTTCTTTTCTTCCAAAATTCTAAATAAGATCGTAAAAATAAAAAAAAAAGTCAAAAATTCTGAAAAAATCACATTTTATTCAGCAACTAAAAATAGTTAATTAAAATACTTTTCGTAAATTTAGAGCATCTCTGGATATTTAAAAAAAATATTTTAAGGATATTTTTGAGGCATCAGATGACGTTTTTTCGCGATTTCGGCAACGCCAGAAATGCAACAGACGCTTTGGTTTGACGGCAAAATGCGTCTCGAAACGACGTTTCCGAAAAAGAAAGAAAGAACAATTTCCATCCGAGCGCGACGTGACGCCGGAATACAGCGAAACGATGTAAAAACTGCAAGGCACTAGTGGCGCTTTAAAAATACATATATTTCATAATTTTATTTCTTTCTCATGCAAAGTCAGATTCATGATCCGCCAGATTCTATGAATGTTCTACCTTGGAGGTATTCTAGGGGTGTTCTTGGAGTTGTTTTGATGTGTTCTAGAGGTGTTGTGCAGTATGTTGGAGTGTTGTAGCAGTGTTCTTAGAGTGTTACACCTTAGAACACCCCAGGACACCAGAAAATACAGCCAGAACACTATAAAACACCTCCAGAACACTCCAAAATTTTTTTGTAAAAGACATGTAGGGTGTTCTACTAATTAGGTATAATGTTGCAAATAAATATTTGCACTTCAGTAACCCAGCACCAAAGTGCAAATTAAGTTGCTGCAACAAGGTCAAGTTTGAGGCATTTTTTCATTGAGGATGCGGCAACAATAAGGTTTTCACTAAGCAAGACATCATAGTATAGTATATGCAACACTTAACTGCAAAAACACAACACTTAAAGAAAAACCATTTTTATCCCAAATTACTATTATATATCATTTTTTTGTTTTAATCCACCATTCAAAATAATTAAAATTTAAAACATAATTTTTGGGTATGGGGCAATGACAATGGGCGTTTTTTTTCTAAAACAAATATTAAAAAAATGGCCCAATTAAAAAGTTTCGTTACAACACCATTCTGTCTAGTATACACTTCTACATACCTTGCAACACTTTAATATCAGTAAGACAACATTAAAATGTAAAGCTGCTGGAAGAATATTATATTTGAGATATTTTGCCTTATAGATACGGTAACACTAAGGTTTTCACCAAACATACATCTCAGTTATGATTTATACTGCAACACTCATCTTCAACTACAAACATTATAGGAAAAATAATCTTTATCTCAAATTACTATTATGTATTATATTATATATTATGTGTCATGTTTACATATGAAATGTCATAGTACCTATAACATCATTTCTGTCTAGTAAGATACTATTGCATACGGCAACACTTCATATTACTAAGGCAATAAAGTGCAAAGTTGCTGCAATAAGATCAGATGTGAGATATTTTGCCTTAAGGATGCGATAACACAAAGGTTTTAACCAAACATGACATTCCAGTATGACATATGCAACACTCATCTATAACGAAACATGTAAAAAAAAAATTTTTTATCTCAAATTACTGTTATATATTAATTTTGTTATTATCATATATTATATATTATGTATCATGTATATGTATAAAATACCAAGGTTCCTATGACATCATTTCTACCTAGTAGGACATTCATACATGTATTATACAAAACTTAACTGTCGAGTTACAACACTAAAAATATGCTAAGTATTATGATTTTTTTTTGTATTGTCGATGATGTGTTTTAGTTGTTGTTTGTAGTTATTAGACTAAATCAGCGACATTTTGTCCAAGAACTAACATGCACAACAATACGCCTACTAGACTGGAAGAGGACGGCGAAGGCTAGAGACAAGCTAGTTTTTATAATGACATGTTCATTCATGTGAACATCTCCAAACAAGCTAGCTATCAATCATTTTTCACACTTTGAGACTTTGAGTCAACATATTCATGAGATGTGACTATGTGCTTTTTCAATATGACTTGTCCAGAATACATCAACAAAGCTAACTTCCGCAAAATTTAATAGGTAATTAGCAAGTTATACATATGTTAAGAGCTAAGAGTCTTAAGAATAATGTAAGAAATTTATCTGTGTATTTTGAATGTTGTAAAATATTTGCTAATAGGCTTGTTTCTGATCTTTTCTATGAACAATTTTGGTTTAAATTTGTATTTTTTATTTAGATATTTATATCTAAGGAAACAGCGCGCTTTGCGTTAATAAGGCCCGCGCCGTGCCTTGCGCCCAGGCTCCGGGACCAACCCTTGGCGCTTGGTGCGCCTTGCGCCTTTGACAACTTTGCATTAAATTTGTACAAGATAAATGAGCACAAACAAATTGTTGGCAATACTTTACATCCATAAAAAAACTATGCTAAGTATTATGAATTTTTTTTTTTATATTGCCGATGTTGTGTTTTAGTTATTGTTTATAATTCTTGGACTAAATCAGTTGTCCAAGAACTAACACGCATAACAAATTGTTGGCAACACTTTTACATCCATTAGATTCGTACAAGATAAACGGTTACAAACATCTTGCTGGCAACACTTCTTCATTAATCGATAACACTTTTGTCCATGCATAACAAATTGCTGGCAACACTTTTACATCCATAAAATTTGTACAAGATAAACGGGTACAAACAAACACTTTTACATCCATCAAATTTGTACAAGATGAATGGGCACAAATTACTAGCAATAATTCTTTATAAATTAGCAAAATTGTTATACAAAAAATTAAGCAAGCACAATAAATTGCCAACAACACTTCCGTATACATGCGTGGAATCTCTATGAGCTCGAATTTTGTAACACCCTCAGGTGAAAACCCGGAAATATTCAATAGGAAATATATGGAGCACAAGAGAGGGGTCTCAGCTGGAATCAGATACTTTATAGGAACAATCCATGGAGCTAAGTCTCCATTCCTCAATTTCAAGAAAACCTTCATAATTTTGAATAATATATTCTGGAAAAAAAAAATCAATCAACTTGACATCTTCTTCCACTGAATCTGTAACCTTTGTTGTTTGTATCATATCCAAATCTTGTCTTTTTTCACCTAACAATTGATTCTAATCATCACATGATGCCAGGAGAGACTTCACCCAATACGTAATCCATGTACAAAATTTTCACTTCCAAATCCACGCACCCCTCCTTTTTCTTCTTCTCTAGCTTTACTGCCTTGCTCCCAGCGAGGTTCACCACCGACCATCCATTTTAAACCCTAGCTTCTCCATCACCGCGCTATTAGGAGCTTGATACATCCTCGAAAAAACCAATCACCCAAATATATCTTTTCGCGGTAGTATACGCCAGCTTGTAACCAATCATATAATAAACTAGTTTTATTATTTAGATTTATGAGAACGCGGTTTGAAGACAAGTTGTAGCTGAGCTCATTGGAGTTTATACCGTTTCCGGAGAAGTTGAACTCTGTTAAGGCAACATTTGTGGCGAGGCATTGTGGAGAAGAGCAGACATATGCCGCCAGTGAGGACAATAAGAGATAGAAATATGGTCAGGAGAAGTGCCACGGCTTTCATCGCCTTACGGAGGTGGTGGTGATCCTCGCCGAAGTTGGCGACGACGTCACCTTTGAAACTTGGCATTGTGATATATGCACCGTTTCTTAGGAGCTAATCTTTTTTCAGATTTTTTAGACATTGTGGTTTGATTTTCTAGTGCTTTTGATGGCCAACGATGATCCGAATCCCCAAGGGATGTCTAAGGAACTCGGTGTAATTAGATCTAGAGGGGCTAGGAGGAAATGGCCGAATGAAGAGAGAGAGTAAGATTGGTTGTGCCGAATCACACAACTTTGTTTTTCTTTGCCTTGTATTAATAGAAAAACATTAACAAACCTAACTTCTATACAGCAATTAAAACATTAAAAGCAAATAACAATAACTACTTAGTGGGGATGCCTTGAGCCACCCCTTAGTCTTCCGCACGCCCTGCTGTTCTGCGCGCCACACACAACCCGCTGGCCTTCGCGCCCGCGTGCCCAGCTGGCCTTGCCGCGCAATGCCCACGCCTCGCCCGCTGGACTTCCGCATACGCCGCATCCCTTGGCCTTCCGCATACCGTGCTGGCGGTGCCCTGTGATGCCGCCAGTGCCCAGTAGACCGCGTCCCATTGGCCAGCGTCCAAGCCAGCGCCCTTGCCTCGTCCATGCCGCGCCCTTGCCGCGTCCATGCCGCGCCCTTGCCGCGTCCATTCCGCCGCGCCCGAATGCCGCGCCCTTGGCAGCAACCTTCGGCTGCACCCTTTGCCGCGCCTTATCCTACGCCCATCCGCCGCCTTGGCAGCAACCTTGGCCATGCCCTTGCCATGTCACAGCCAAGTCTGTCCACTTTGTCCTTCCTTAGACCCCAAGATCCACCTGGATCAAGCCTCCCCTCTATTGGATTCATTGCTCCGCAATGAGCTTACCATTCTTCTTGAAGGTCGCCACAGAAGACCATGATCCTCTTGCAAGAGTTGTGTCTTTGGACAAAAAAAGTGCAATAGTTTTAAGGCACATCCTTTCATGCCATTGGTTTGCCGTTTCCCCTGTCCTCTCCAGTGGTGAAGCGTCGTTTGACCTCGTTCCTACGAGACGTGTATTGTTGAGCCGCCGAAGATAGGTCGCATTTCGATCCCATAGGTATGGGATTTTCCGAGGATGATATGGCCACACATTACGTCTAGTGGAATACTTTCGCATATACTATTCATCAATGAACCGCGCCCGACACCTCTCGCGAAGCTTGGATCTTGCGGCAACTCGTGTGACTTCCATCTTTCCGCTTAATATTTGTTTTAGCCACTCCAGACACTTGAGATATCTCGTAGGGATAGTCTCCCAAATGCAATGGTTAACTAATGCCGTCTCGAGGAGAGCGCGAGATATTCTTTTGAACATCTCCAGGATCTACCAATGCATTGCACTATGTCAGATTTTTACCTGAAATGTTCATTGTAAAGAGTCTTCTCGCTCCTTATCATTTTATGGGGTTCGTTTGCCTCTGGAATCACCTCCTCCTTGGCTCGGATGATGAGTGCAAGGGTTGGGTCCCGCCTCCTCCATCTTGAGGGGTGATCGCTCCTCTTCTTCTACCGTAGTACTTAGAAATCTTGCCCTTGCCACGACTCCCTTGTCTCTCTTGGCGCCATCTCTGGATGGAGAGTCCAACACTCGGCTTGAGTGTAGCCCGCTGTCCTTGTTGCAATGCGTACAAGTCTTGGCCTTTGTTCTTCTCTTGAGTAGTTGCTTGAGCCGCCCCTTCATTGCACCGAGCCACCCTTGGCGTTCGGTTTGGGGGCATTCCCCACGCATCCTAAATCTTTTCTCATAGACCATGGCTTGCTCTTGCATGCTCCATCTTGATATCCTTAACCGGATTCCAAAATCAACTTCTTCAAACAATTTTCACGCAATCCGCCAAGTATTTTCGAAAGAACCTCCGGGTCTTGTGCGACTCCCATCACCAAAGGCTTGCCTCCGAAATTGTTGTGGTACTCTGCACACTTTGGGCTTCTCCTTGCTGCAGAAATTGCCAATGCCTTCCACCCGCTTCCTCATATCCCACGGAATAGAATTGTCCTTAGTTTGTTTCTTGAATGCCACCCATGTGATTCCCATGGAACCATAACTCCCGTAGATGTGCATCCAACCAAATAAAGTGATGGGGAACGCCAACTTGAGCCTTTGGCGAACGCAAGACGTTGCGAGTCCCATAGTTGTAGAGAGCAAAATAACTCTTTAGTTGATCCGATCCCATGCCATCTATCTCTCTCGCATTCCTCCCATTGTAATACGGGGAAAGCTCCACTTTTGCATCTACCATTGAATGGGGCCATGCCCTTTGGACCGTGATTTGCATGCTCCAATTGGTTTGCATCTCGGCCTCCTCTTGCATGGGCTTCTTGCCGAGGCGCCTTGGGGTTTCAACATCATCCGGCATGTGGAAGGCTCCCCCTTCGCTTCCATGCCCGTGGCCTGGTGGGTTGTAGCCGACCTTGCTTGGCTCATGGCCATCCTCCTTCTGTGGGCACCAAACTTGAGAATCTGCTCAATTTGTCGAGTTCGCCAAACTTCGTGAGAGTCTCGTCCGTCCCTTGTTGCCATGGTCTTGAACTCATCCCTCGAACCGCGCTCAAACGCTCCTCATCCGGTGATGCGTGCCATCTCCTTGTTCCTCCATGATAGGATGAACTGTGCTCCCGATGATCGAATCCTCCACTTCTTTGCCTTGACTCTTGTTCTCGTTTGAGCTACCAATGGTATTCGATAACGCTCCTAAGCACCCCTCAGTCTAGCTTCTGATACAAACGTTGATCCGACATCCCCAAGGGATGTCCTAAAGACTCGGTGTTAATAGATCTAGAGGGGCTAGGAGGAAATGGCGAAATGAGAAGAAGAAGAGTAAGATTTGTGTGGGGCCCGATCACCACTAGTTGTTTTTCTTTGCTTATGTATTAATAGAAAAACACTTACAAACGCTAACTTTTATACAAGCAATTAAACATTAAAAGCAAATACAATAACTACTTAGTGGGGATGCCTTTGAGCCCCCCTTAGTCTTGTCCGCACGCCCCTGCTGTTCTGCCGCGCCACGCACTCCCGCTGGCCTTCCGCGCGCCCCGCGCGTCTGCTGGCCTTCCGCGTAGCTTCCGTGCCCGCTGGGCCTTCCGCGCGCCCCGCGTGCCCGCTGGCCTTCCGCGCAGCCCCGCGCCTCGCGCCCGCTGGACTTCCGCAATACGCCCCGCATTCCTCCTTGCCTCCGCATAACCCGTGCCTAGGACCGTGCCTGTGATGCGCCAGTGCCCTACGCCCCATAGCCGCGTCCAACGTGCGCCCTTGCCGCGTATGCGCGCCCATCGCCGCGTCCATGCCGCGCCATCGCCGAGTCCATCTGCGCGCCCAATTGCGCGCCTTGGCAATAGAACCTTGGCCTACATCTTTGCGCGCCTATGCCTCGCCCATGCCGCGCCTTGGCAGCACCTTGGCCATGCCCTCTTGCCATCGGCACCCAGTCATGTCCACTTTTCTTTCCTTGACCCAAGATCCTCCTGGATAAACGATCTTGAATCTGGATCCGAACTGGAAGCGGCCGAGGGAGGGAAGAGGTTTGATTGAATAGAATTTGCACCTGGTTTTTGATTCCAGGAGGATCTGGGTCAGTATCGTTAGCATACCTGGCCTAGGCGCTGGCATGGGCCGGCGGCTCTAGGCCGCGGCCTAAGCAAGGCCTAAGAAGCAATGCAAATAGCGCGGCGACAGCAAGCATGGGCCGTGGGCGCAAGGGCGTGGCGCGAGCCCAAGCCACACGGGAAGCCAAAATGGTCGCATGGGAAGGACGCGCGGGACGGCAGCATGTGTGCACGGGCGCGAAAGTCCCAAGGGACGCAGGGGCGCAAGCGCCGAAGCTCAAGAGACGCGAGCACACGGGTGCACGGGCACGAGCTGCAGTGGCGCGTGCATTGAGGATGCCAGCTAGACGTGGCATTGAAGAAGTGCAGGGCACGAGGGTCGCGTGCGGAAAGCCCAGAGGTCCGCGTAACATGCACGGCTCGTGATTGGATCAACGTGCCGCGGGACAGCCAGGAAGAGAACGCAAGCCGAGGTAGGCTTGGTCGAGGTGGGCGCACGGGGAGCCGAGGTAAGGCCTTGGCCGAGGTGGGCGCATGGGAGCCGGGGAAGGCTTGGCCGAGGTGAGCTTGACCGAGGTAGGCACGCGTAAAGGCCGAAGTGGTACGAGGCCGAGGTAGGCTCAGGCCGAGTGGGGGATGCATGGAAAGGTCATGACCAGACCAATGCCAAGACCCAGGCGCAAGGACGAGGCAAGAGCTCGGCAAGAAGCAGCTCGGACGCAAAGGAAGCTCAAAGGGCGCGAATGCAAAGAGGCATGGTTCGGGAAGGCAAGAGACCCCCGGAAGTCAAAGAGTTCCCTTAATGCTGTATTAATGCATTTGCATTTATTATCCTTTAATGTTGTAAACATTAAGGGGAGGCTCGGGGTCTGGACCGAGCAAATGAAGATAAGGGAAGCACGTCCGGTGGATGAAAAAAAAACTTTGGAATTTTTTTCCATTGGGGTGAAACTTCAATCTTCTGGACGATTCCATAATTCCGGGGTAGGAGGAAACTTCTTGGAGGAGAATCTTTGGGAGAGGCCACTCAGGTGAAGAGGAAAGCCAACCCAATCCATTCCAAGGGTGGGAAGTAAGGTCACGCTGGACGGTGAAGTCCCCAGAAGCCCTCGGCTAGACGAGGGAATTGGTTGAAGACTCCCGGAGGGAGAAGGCTCCTCGTTATGAGAAGGATCCAAGGAGCCTTGGGGCCATCCAAAGCGGTTTCTTGTTCAACTCGGTTAGATAGGTTCAAAGGTTTTGGGAGTGTCCAAGGTAGTACCTTGCTTGGCCGGATTGTGGTTAGAAGCAAGGGGTTTAGTGGTTTTGTATATTGTAATTCTTGTAATCAAAAGAATACGAGTAATACTTTTCCACTAAGAATCGTCGTTCACATTCTTGTCGATCTTCTCGTCTTCCCTAGATCCTATATTATTATCCGTATCGCCCCGCGCAAGGCGATTCCGGATCAGGTTTGGTTCTATAAAAGAAGACGTGGGAGAGAAGGAGAAATTAGAGAGTGAGGGTCAATTGGTCATTTGCAAATTTCAGATTTAGTAAAATTAAAAATAATTAGGAAACCTATAGATTATAGGGGCTGAAGTGAAACATGACAAACCTCAGAGGGTGATTCAGTTTATTTTTACCTCTGCAAGGGCCGAACAAACATTGCCCCTATAATAAATGGGAAGCTCCAACACCGTAAAGACAATCCTGGGTACGGCCTACGTAGCCACTTCTAGTGCAATACTAGCCCAAGCTCATCTGATAGGGCTTGTCTAACGGATCCTTTCATCGATAAAAGGAAACAGCACAAGAACCACAAGACCAGGTTTTACGATGCATCAAACCCACTTGTAGAAATGAGAAACCAGAAACCAAAGTTCAAAATTTTTCCAAACTACATAGCCAAAAAACAACTAGTTGCCTGTATCCATAGGCTAAGAATAGACCTGGCAAAGATGGATCTACCCGCGGGTATGAGGGTGATGGAGTCATGATTGGACCAAGTCCGTAGCCTGACGGAGCGATCTAAGAGCCGTTATAGGCAACTGAAATGGTGACTCAGCTTTTCTTATTTTGATGATACAGTTACTCAATTAGGAGCAAATAATTTAGGGTTTAGCGCTGCGGATTCATAATTATATGTATAGACAGAATCTAGCCCTATAAACATTGGCTGATCCAGGAATTATGTTAAGTGGGGTCAGAAAAATACTAACAATCATTTTATGATTAATATAATCAATAAGGTGTGCTACATTTTAAATATCATATCAATTTCAAAAAATTTATAAGGTATTTTTTAATTCTGAATTACAATTATAAAATAAATCAAAATATCTCACGAACGTCTAAAAACCACTCCAAAATATAAATTTCAAACTTGCATTTTTAAATCCTACATAACTAAATACAAAAAGATAAGTAAAAAAATATGAAAAAAAATCAAATTTCATTCAACAACAAAATAAAACTTTAGGATGTTCGTAGGTATTTTATGGTGATTGTAAGTACTTGTATGTATTACGAAAAGTTCTAGAGTATTAATAAATGTTATGGGGTGTTTATAAGTGTTTTGGAGTATTTTGAGATGTTTGTGAGTGTTCAATGGAATTTGGAAATATTCCTGAAATATTCGTGAATGTTTTAAGATATTCGTAAGTATTTGAGAATGTTCTAGATAATTAAATAACTTCATACACAAATTCTAAACAATTTTTTTTATATTTTTACTTTTTGGAATAATAAAAAAATCATCATTATGTAATACACAAAACACACACACACTAACAAATATATATATATATATATATATATATATATATATATATATATATATATATAATTACACACACCTAAAATCAAGTGGGGTCATTTGACCCCACTTGGTATACATTGGATCCGCCCTTGCCTTGAAAGGATAATCTTGTGCTCGTCTATCTCACCTCTGGTATAGGAACAAAGAGCGTTCTCCCTCCCCGTGGACGTAGGCATCTTCGCCGAACCATATAAATTATTGATGGAATCGCGATTTAACCAAAGCCGAAGCATTATCCGCCCGTTTACGACAACTTAACACGGTGACTTTGCATTACTTATTTTGAGGAGGTGGTTATCTAATTAGAAGTAAAGCATTTAGGATTTAGGGCGGCGGATTCATACCTGTATATATACTTAGAATCTAGCCCTAAAAAGACAGATCTTGTGCTCAGCTATCTCACCTTTGGCAAGTAACAAAGAGCGTTCTCCCTTCCCGTGGACGTAGGCATCTTTCACCGAACCACATAAATTTCTGTATGTTCTTGTGATTGTTTTCCTGTTCATTCGTAGTCTTAATTCCCATAAGTTCTAATCAAACCCGCTGAACCATCAATTTGGCGCCATCTGTAGGGAAGAAGACATTGAAACGATGGCCAATCGGAGACGTGCAACACAAAACGGCTCGGCAAGAAATTGTGCATTCCAGCGAGTGATGGCTGGGGGCGGAACCCCAGAACCTAGCCTAGAGCTACCCTGTGGTCGCAACCTGCAACCGAGATGATGATCCTCAAGAACAACAAGATGGTTACAAACGGGCCTGACTGTTGGCGCAACCAGCACCAGCGCACCCGTCATTAGGGAAAGATCTCGATCACTTTCACAGCGAAGATCCGAGCGATGCTCACCGCAGCCCCAACCAATCATACCGCACTGCACCATCGATCAGAGCAACAAGGCAGGATAGTGGAAAACTGCACCGCAATGTATGGGATAGGCTGGGAAAGCCCGCAGAGGACTCGCCTCTCCCTCGAAGCGAAGCGCGGAAGCTTGGAGGACAAAGAGCGTGGGGAGTACACCCCATGAGCACAAGGAGCAGAAGGAGGTCGCCTCCCTCGGAGTCACGCAATCGATGAGACCAAAAGTCCGGGTCGTAGCCACAAGACTCCCGGAAGAAGAAACACAAGTCAACATGCCTCCTAACAGAAGCGGGAGAATGGTGACTGTTCACCCCTTACCGATTTACACGGGAGATGAGCGTTCGCCTCTTACAAAGAGGGTTCGGGAGACATTGATACCATTCGATTTGAACTATCAAAACTTAAAGATTTTGACGGCATTGGAGATCCGGAATCCCACTTAGAAATACCGGGCAGCGATGCGTTTCAAATGGGCATCGGACGAACTGTGCTACCTAGCGTTCGACAACACCCTGATCGGTTCGACAAAATCTTGGTGGAAGAACCTTCCACAGTCCTCCGTTAACAACTTTTCACAATTAGAGAAAACTTTCATCGCAAATTTCTACTCCAACATTATGATCTACTAGGATAGTAGAATCTTGCTGTCAGTTAGTCAAGAAGAAAACAAAAGTCTGGCGGATTACTTCAAGCGATTTAATGAAGAACGAGGGAAGGTCCGCAACGCCGACCAGCGGTCATCATGGTGGCTCTCCAAGTCGGAATCCAGCATCCGAAATTACGGGAGAGGATCTTTGAATCCTCCCACCGATTTGCAGGATATGTACGCAAGGATCAATGCAAAAATCAAGCTAGATCGCGCCTTGTCCGCCATGGATAAGGATAAGAAGAAGGAAACAAAGAATATCACTGAAGCGAAGGGGGTGAACGCGAAGAAGGAGGATAAAAGCGGTAGCGAGCACCCTTATGGAGGTACTAGCTCTCGGCCAGAGAGCCAAGGCAAAAGCGGGGACAAAATCCAGAGGGGAAACCAAGTATTTTGTGAAATCCACAATTCCAATACCCATTCCACATTGGAATATAGACAACTGCAGCATCATGTCAAAACAACAGAAGGCATAGCGAAGG
Organism: Xerophyta viscosa; assembly: GCA_002076135.1. Classification (NCBI taxonomy): domain Eukaryota; kingdom Viridiplantae; phylum Streptophyta; class Magnoliopsida; order Pandanales; family Velloziaceae; genus Xerophyta; species Xerophyta viscosa. Next base: position 300,727 of record MJHO01000194.1, on the reverse strand, counting down.
AGAATACTCGGGGAAGATGAAGATCATAGAGTCCACGCCATTCTCGAAGAAGATCACGGCGTCCCCAGAGACGGAGGACCCGTAGACCCGGGAGACAGCGGTCGAGGAGCCCGAGGAGATCGCTCAAACGGGTAGAAGAAGTCAGGAGATAGCATTCTCCTGACCAGAAAGAACCAAGGCAATTAGAGAAGGAGCGTTCTCCCCGACTATTGATGGCGATACAAAGATTCCACTGCAACCTGGGTGGTCCCTCTCTCATGATGACTATCACGACCCGCGAGCCGAGGGCCGCGACGGAGGGAAATAATTTTTCGCAAATTGAATAAAAATCGTACAAAAACGCTTTGCGTTTAAGCTTAATGATCAAATGAGTCATGTCAAATCCCAAATCTTAAAATCAAATTCATATTAACATCCAAAACAAGGAAGAGCCACAATTTGGACATTCGGTTCGGGACGAGAACCCGCGGGGGAGGCGGTTCGGCCCTAACCCGAGCTCGGTTTGTGAATGATACTAATGCATCAATATCCATAGATGACACAAGAGAATACTAATCAAACTAAGGTCCAAACCTCTTAAAAATATTTGAAAATATACCTAAAAACCACATTTACGAAATACCGGCTCGACCTGTATCTTTCCAAAAGTTTTGGGAATGCCAAACCTCTAGTTAACATTTATAAAAACTTCTGAAAGCATCGAAATTAAATTCGGAAACCAAAAATGCGAATTAAGATGTCGAATTCCAGAGCTATTTTCGGTCGACCAAAATTCTGATCGGTCGACCGATAGTCGACCAGAAACTTAAAACAGAACAGCTACAGGATTCGATCGACCGATACAAACTTTTGGTCGACCGATACCTGCAGGTTCTGCAAAAATAGATTTGTAGAAACAAGAAACCCAACACCCCATTTTCTCAAACATTTTTCCAAAATATCCAAACATCGTATATTTACATACGCATGACCAAAGTATACATGCAGGTATCGATTCTCAACCTTAAATCACATCTAACCTCATTAACCAAGACAATATCCGAAATCATTCAAAACCATAACTTTAAGAACTTAAATAGTCTGATTTTGCTCAAACCACAAATTCACACATTCTTAAGTACTAAAGGCTTATTAAAAACCCACATACACATATGGGAACCCCAAAAAGCTTAGATTTCAAATCGGAGATACTTTTATACATAAATATCAAAGCGTAGTCATTTACAACTTAAATTCAAAATACACAACTTTTAGAGTTTAAACCTTCTTACTAAGGTTTACAATCCAAAAAGTTTACAAACATCCAAAAATACAAAAGTATAAGTTAATGCTTCCAAATATTAAGTCTTTACAAGTTTGGGCTATACTAACAAAATCTATATACAAGTGTAGAACCAACCAAATACCTTCCCAAAATCTTTCCAAGCTATCGACGAAAATTTAGCACCCCTTTTGCCGGTGCCTTCCCACGGATCTAACGGATCTGAAAAAGATTGAAAGCAACGGGGTGAGTCAAATATGACTCAGTGAGCGGCACGAATAACGATCGCGACACCTCTCACCACAACACAACGAATTCATAACACAAATCAATGAACATTAAGTATAGTATTATCATAATCATCATATATCACATGATAAAGCGAATTCCCATAACCAAGCTAATTATGCTTTACTTTCTTATGTTAGCGTTTGCTCGACTATCACCCATTAGTCCTTTCTCATTTGCCAATTGCAACACACCCTTTAGGTACCGTAGCACCAAGGATCTGGGTCAAACACGGTGCACGTCGCGTACCCCAATACCCTACAGCGGGGGCGATCCCTTTTGACCTTAAGGAAGTTACTTGATATACCGGCTTTTCCAAAATTTTCGATTCAAGCCTCGCCTCGTCTCGTAACCGCCACCCTAGCCTCGGGCTTGCTTTAACTACACCCACCGGTCTCTTCTCGAGACAATAAATCTGAGACTCCGGTGCCCACATCGTCCTATTTCGATCCCGGTCGATATCCACTCGACTCACACGGGGAGAGCGAACCTATGGCGATGCATTCCACCAAAATGAGCCCCTCCCACAAATATTTCACTTTTATCAAATTCATTTTACCCGCTCACGTATGTTCGATGTCCTCTAACACAACAATAGTAAATATTGGGCACACCAATCGCAATTGTACTAGTGAATAGCATCAATTGGTTTCCACGCATTCCAAATTTTCATTTCAACACATACCCAACATTTTGCCACGAAATCAAAAAGTGTTCCCACAAGATGTCCGAGTCACATAATCAACTCCAACACGATCATGGGCACCAAAACACAATAGCAAGTTGCAATAACACATCACCATCATGCTAGCATTACAAGATGCTTATAAAACACATATCACAAAATCTAGTTTCCACCCGAAAATTTTAAATATCACATAATCATGCTTGTACCTCATAAATCATCTCAATTAAATTCATCACAACCAAACAAGAGGTGCAAACCACTCACCTTGAGGGCTCGGCTGAAATGACACGCGAACGCAAACTCACCGCAAACCGAACGCACCGGGAGAGAAGGCTAGCGTCAAGCGAAAACTAAGAGAGTGAGGGAGAGAGAGAGATGGGATGATCATGAATCCAAGAATCAAGGGAGATGGTGAAGGGTAGCTCACCTAGGTCAGTAGGGAGCTCCAGGCACGGGGAAAGAAGAGAAGTGATGAAGGGGTGAGCCAAACAAACACAAGACTCGAACTTAACCACGGGCTGCACGCAACTATCGGTCGACCGAAATACATATCGGTCGACCGAAACTGTTCCGCACAGCAAAAACAGTCCAACATCAAGCAATCCAACTCCGACTCGCACACAACCAGGCACTCCCTCGTGCCGACGGGGTCACCAACACGTGACACACCTGCGGTACGCCCGAACACGCATGCACGAATAACGAAACTCATTCAAGCACATCCCACAAAACTCAAACATAATTCATAAAATAAAACAAATCAAACGACGAACCTCATAACCCTCCACACTTTAGGGATTCGGTCCTCTGAATCAAACAAGTGAGGGAAACGGGCACGCATATCAGCCTCTGGTTCCCAGGTAGCCTCCTCGAACCACTGACTGCGCCAAATGAATCTTTGACCAAGAGGAATTGACTTGTTCCTCAAGGACCTTGCTCCTTCCGATTCAAGAATTACGAACCGGACGCTCCTCATAGGTGAGGTCTTCCAGGATAGGGAGCGACGACGACGAAGTAGCCTGGGATGGGTCACCCAAGTACTTCCGCAACATCGAAACATGGCAAACGTTGTGCCGAAAGCCACTCTGGTAACTCTAATCTATATGCTGCACTGCCGATCCGCTCGATAATCTTGAAAGGACCAATAAACCTCGGACACAGCTTGCCTTTCATACCAAAACGCTGTACTCCTTTCAACGGCGATACCCGAATGAAAACCATGTCATCAACTTGAAACTCCAATGCTCGACGGCGTCGATCTGCACACGATTTCTGATGGGACTGTGCAGTCTCGAGTCGCTGACGAATTGCTTTAATCTTATAGTTAGCTTCCACAACAACATCCGTACTCACAGCTCCCATATCCACCAAGTCATCCCAGAATAAGGGAGTACGACATCGTCTGCCATACATAGCCTCGTGCGGTGCTATGCCGATACTGCTATGGTAGCTGTTGTTGTAGGCGAACTCTACCGGAGACAAGTGTTCGTCCCAATTACCGCTAAAATCAATGCACATGCCCCTAGCATATCCTCTAAAGTCTGGATGGTCCACTCTGACTGCCCATTTGTCTGTGGATGATATGCGATGCTAAACCTCACATCGGTACCCATCTGGTGCTGAAAAGCTCGCCAAAAGCGCGAAGTAAAACGAGGGTCACAGTCTGACACAATACTCAACGGTACATCGTGCAATCTAACGATCTCCGCTATAAAGATTCGGGCCAACCTCTCCGGTGTAAAGGTGCTCCGAATAGGAATAAAATGTGCGGTCTTTGTCAAACGGTCAACTACTACCCATATTGCATCAAATCCGTGTCTCGTCCTCGGTAGTGCCTGAACAAAATCCATCGTGATATCCTCCCCCTTCCACGACGGTACCTCTAGCGGCTGGAGATAACCACCCGGCCGAAGTCACTCTGCCTTCACCTGCTGGCATACTGTACACTGAGCCATAAACTGCCGGACGTTTTTTTTTATGCCAGGCCACCAAAACTGCTGTCACAAATTTCTATACATCTTGGTCCCTCCTGGATGAACTGACAATCTACTGCTGCGCGCCTCTAATAGAATCTGCTACCTCCGCTCATCTGACCTCGGTATGCAAATTTTGCCTCTGAATCTGATAATATCATCTGCACCTATGCGATACTTTGATATCTCTCCAGACTCAAGGCGTCCACGTATCTCCTGTAAGGTGGTGTCGTCCTGCTGTGCCGCCTTCAGCCTCTGAAGTAGCTCCGGCTCGACATTGATATGTTGGCGAAGAGAAAACCCCCGGGCTCGCGCTCAAAGGCGCGCAAGCCCAGGTGGGTTAAACTGCACTGCAGTCCCACTCTCTCAAATAGATATCGCAGGCTGCCGAGACGACGCTTCTTTCTGGCTAGTGCGTCAGCTATGACAATCCTTCCGCAGGATGATAGAGGATATTGCACTTGAAATCCATCAAGTATTCAATCCATCGCCTCTGTCGTCAGTTCAGCTCCTTCTGAGAAAAGATATACTGTAAACTCTTTGTTGACGACCCAAGAGAAGTACATGGGGAGGATATCCGCAAGTTTCTGGAGCATATCCGCAAGGTGCATGGGGAGTAGAGGCACGCTCAGAGGACCCAAGAGAAGTTACAAGGCACGGCATGACCGAGGCTCGGGGTTCCATGCACGTTCCAAGTGGGGGGACCAAGTGTTGGTTGCACCTCGGCAATGGAGCATTTCAAGGGGGAAGGACGCAAGCTCAAGCTTTGCGTTATGGTCCTGTTTCAAGTTACTAAAGAGCATGGTGACAATGCATTCCAACTGGATTATGCACCATTCCAGTGAGCATATACTTTTGTTTGTGAACGCGGACAAACTCAAGTTTGTTCGAGCCCTCTATGTTAGGATTTGAAGATCAACCCTTAACATTGCCTTCTATGGATAATTGGACTTGGCGAGAGATCCCTTGACCAAGGACAGCCAGTGTGAGCGGAAGTCATCCTACCAAGGAGTGGGGAAGCACTGAGGTTCCGGGTTGGACTAAAGGGAGGCTTGCCCTCTAGGTCCAATGGTTAATTTGGAGGAGGGCCCGGAAGGCTTTTCCTCATTTGGATTCTAGGTGACTCATTTACGGGCAATGGATACATATGTGGGGAGGCTTGATCCAGAGGCTCTTGGGTCAAGCGAAGGACAACACAGATGGTTGCACTGACTTGGCCAAGCCACGGGCATGGGTGGACCTGACCAGTGCGGGCGCACGGATGGGCACGTGGAAGGTTAAGTGGTGCAGATCGCGTGTGGGGCGCGGGTGGTCAGAAGTCAAGTGCGGGGCGGGACTGCGGGCGCGGGGTTGCGGGCGCGGGGCTGCGGGCACGGGCGCAAGGCAGACCAGCGGGCGCGGGCGCAAGGCAGGCCAGGCGAAAGGGCATGGACATGGGCTAGACCAAGGGGGACCGTGGCAGGCAAAGAGGCACGTAGTGGGATAGGACCAAGGGGCGCCAGTTTCATTCAAGTTATTGTTGTTTTTATTTTTTCTCTCTTTTATTTGATATGTATTCAATGCCTTTAACTTCCTTTGACGGGGAGGGCAAGGGCTTGGGGGCTGTCCAAGCATTTTACCTAGTAGGCCACGGTTTGTGTGGATCACTAGGGAGTTGTGTAGTGGTTTTTGGAAGTGAATGCACGGGTGGTGTAGGCTGTTGGCCCGAACATCTTTTCCACTAAGCACTTGTTAAACTTTCTGCTTGCTCTCTTCCTAGATCACATTACGGGCATCCGAGCATTGCATAGCCTAGTTTAGAGGCTTGTAAGGCGTGCGGACAAGAAACCACGTGATGCCTACCCTTTCGCCAACGGACTACGACGTCAACAAAGAGAGATCGTCTCAAAGCCCGGAAGAACAAGTAGCACGTCGTTTCATGAACGAATAGCACGTCGTGCTAAGCGTCTCGTAAAGCTCGATGACAGTAATACCCTCGGTAAAGGACACGTGGAGTGCTACAGTGGTTTTGCGGATAATTAACTACCATAATACTCTCTTAATCTCTATATAAAATCCCCACTTGTAACCTTAAAAAGGGGGGCGAAAACATACATAGTACAATACTTGAATCAGAAGAACAGAGTACATAGTGAATCTTTGGGGACTCCATTCCTCTCCGTGGTTTTTTACCCTTGATTAAGGGTATTTCATGTTAAAAAGAATCTCGTTAATCATCTTGCCTAACTGAAGATCCGTCATCCGTATCATCGACACGAACTCCCCTCTGTAATCCGAACCATCCAGTGAAGATCTGCGTAGTGTACGTCATCCCAATCCTGGTGAGGAGAAACCCATCAGCATCAGGCGGCGGAGACCGTTATCAAGCTATTGGTGAGTTTTCAGAGCTATATATACCATATTCTAAAACAGTGACGGGGTTTGTAGGGATGTACCTCAAATACGCTGATTTTGGCCGATCGGTGCAAGTTTGGCCGCCAGCGACGTCGAGCTCCAGTGGTGGCGCGGTTAGAGTGTGATGATCTCCGTGAGTTGTAGAGGGTGGTGATGGCAGCGGCACGGCGTCACTCCCACTCTCTCTTTCACTCTATCATTCAACCTCACCCTCTCATTTTTTCTCACTTTTTCTCTCAACTCACCGTCTTCCTCTCTCTCTCTCCCTCTCATCTCTCTCTTTTTTCATTTCTTCCCTCTCTCTTAAGACTCTCAACCTTTTTTTTTTTTTTTTTGTGACCAGAGACCCTGGTGCTTTTTATAGATGAAATGAGAAGTGTGAATGCATTTATGGGATGGGATTGGCATTTCGGCTGGGTGAGGCGGTGGAGTAATGAGGGCTGCGCTTCCTTCTTTTTCTTTTCTTTTTTGGGTATTATATATATGTATATATGTATGTATAGTATATGAGTATATATATGTATATATTTGTATGCAGTATACATATATATATATATATATATATATATATATGACATGTATATATGCATATTGCAACACTCTTCATATTGTCATATGCATGTTTGTGTGGATGTGTATGTGAGGCATGTATAAGCATAAGTCGTTGTGGATGGCCAGACAAAATGGGGTGTCGACACTCTTGTGATCAGTATATATCTTAAACTCTTTCCCGTATAAATAGTCTCTCCAAACTTTCAACGCAAAGATCAACGCGGCCAACTCAAGGTCGTGTACCGGATAATTACCCTCATAGATTTTCAACTGTCTAGAGCCATAACTATCACTCTTCCCCTCTGCATCAACACACATCCCAAACTGACAAAAGACGCATCGCTATAAATAACAAACCCGCCCTGATCGTCGGGTAAAGCTGAAACTGGTGCAGTGGTCAACAAGTGCTTTAATTTTTGGAAACTCTGCACACAGGCATCATTCCATTCAAACCGAACGGCTTTCCGGGTAAGCTTAGTCAACGCACTAGCAAACCTCGCGAAGCTCTCAATAAAACGCCGGTAATAACCAGCCAAACCCAAAAAGCTTCGGACCTTCGTCGCATTCTTGGGTCGATCCCATCGTTAGGACTGCGTCAACCTTTGCTGTCTACCGCCACGCCCTACGAGAGATTACATTGCCCAAGAAGGCACTTCGTCAACCAAAATCACACTTGCTAAGTTTTCGCGAACAACTGCCTCTCGCGAAGAACTTGCAAGACTTGCATCAAATGGTCCGCATGATCCTCCTTGCTACGGGAATACACAAGAATGTCATCTATGAATACCACCACAAAACAGTCTAAGTACGGTTGAAAAATGCGATTCATCATATCAATGAACGCTGCTGGTGCATTCATCAACTCAAATGGCATAACAAGGAATTCATAGTGACCATACCGAGTACGAAAAGTTGTCTTCGGTACGTCCTCTTCTCTAACTGTCAATTGATAATATCCCGACCTCAAGTCAATTTTCGAAAACACTGCGGCTCCCTGCAACTGATCAAATAAATCATCGATATGAGGCAAAGGATATTTATTCTTAACCGTAACCTTGATTATAGCTGTTCTATAGTCTATGCACATTCCTCAAACTCCCATATTTCTTCTTTAACAAATAAGAACCGGTGCACCCCTAAGGACGATACGCTCGGTCGAATGAAACCTCTTATCTAATAACTCCTCAATTTGAGCCTTTAGCTTCGGCCAACTCCTGTAGTAGTCATCCTATACGGTGCCCTTGGATATAAGGGGTCGCTCCAGGTACCAACTCAATCTGAAACTCTGTCTCACGGACGAGAGGTAATCCGGAGCAATTCCTCCTAGAAAAACGTCCGGAAACTCATTAAGCAATTGAAATACTATTCAACTCATCGGTCTCCAACGACGGGATTTATCAAATAGGGCCAAATATTCCAGCACAAACCCTGCCCAACGCATTTTGCCTGCCTTCATTGCACTGATAAATCGGAACTCCTACCCTCAAAATTCATCACCACAATAACTGAAATTTTGGTATGTGCGGTATTCTAAAAGAAATTACTTTGGTTCGACAATCTATCTTAGCATAGTTACCAGCTAACAATCCATTCCCAAAATAACATCAAGTCCGACATATCCAAAATTAACTAAATTGGCGCGTAGAGTTCGATCCCCGACTCGAATACTCACACCCACAAAACGACAATCGGAAAATAATACATAACCCGCAGGGATAGAAATCTCAAACATACAATCATATACCATAAGATGTGCTGGCAATTTAACAGCAAAACTTGATGAGACAAAATGTGAGGTTCGCGGTTTAGATGAGTTGGTTTAGACCCTTTGTGGTATACATTGTATATGCGTTTGATATATGTGATTATAATGTGGTTATTTCTATTTATTCTTGTATATGATTCGTTGTTTGTATTGTATACTTTGCTTGTGTTTTGTTACCATTATGCCACGAAGTGAGGTTTGGCTTAGTGACACTAAGAGAAGCGCGGAGAGACGCGTGCCGAAAGAAAAGATTATTGGATTTAGCCTTGGTTTGTGTCTTCCTTAGTTTTTCGGTCGACCGATTCTTAGGACCGGTCGACCGATAATCCACGTGGGTTGACCCCTAAGGCGGTGGACTGCTATTATATTGGGTGTTTCCCTTTATTTTCAGCAGAGCTCGTTCAAGAGAGTCCCACCTTAATTTCCTAAGCCCTAGGTTGAGTTTAGAGTGGTTGTTCGACGATCCAATCTCGATTCTTGCTTCTCCCGACCTTCTCCTACGCCGTAGGCAGCTTCTTGTTGCGTTTTGCAACTGAGAGGGACGATGCAGGGCTGTGGATAACGTTAGGGTTTGAGGTGAGCGGATCACACCGATTATATTATATTCTACTGTGTTTAGGTTATTGTTATATGTGAGTTGATTTGCATGTATTACACTATTAGAACATGGATTTTAATTTGATAATATATGCATTGGTTGTGGGAGTTGCCCAAGCATGCCTTGTGTGTAGGTTATTCTTTGGAAATCATGTGTTAGCATGTGTGTTATGGTATTGTTTAATAACATGCTAATGCGATGATTACACCGTGTTGACACTTTGAATGGATGTTTCATATGTGTGTTCATATGAGGTGTTATATGTTGACTCATGCTTAATTTCTTATCCATGTTTGAGTAGTTTATTGAAGGTTGCATAGCTTACTCCAAAAGGAGGAATTGATGTGTATGACTCATTGATATGTTATCGACATCCTAGAAAACTATTAGCGAGTTGGCTTTAAATAGTTATAGTGGGTGTTAATAAAAAGATATTTTAAAATGCTTTCACATAATAGCTTACTATGAGTAGTGGTGCTATGACGTACCCTAGCTGGCTTCAGGGCAGGACGCTAGTTAGTCTAAGCAATGAACTCAAGGTGCTATTATAGGTCTAATAGATATACTAAGAGGGTAGTCTCCCTTAAGTGCTAAGGCAACCGGTGGCGTAGTCGTTTCCATTTCTTGGCCGGATTGCGTTGCTACGAGTTTTGCGAGGCTCGATAGTCATGAGCTGGGTGTTATTGAGTTATCTCCCTGGTTTGCGCTCTGGGATCCTCCACTGTGGGTGTTGATGTATCAGCTGTGCACGAGCTGTTTTAAGACCTTTGGAACTGGGCGCGGTTGGGTTTCGAGTTCTGAAAACGAACTAAAAAAGGACTAACCGAGTTGGTTAGTATATCACGCTAACTTAATGCAAAGAAAATTGGGCATAAACTTGTTAGCCTTAGAGATTTTGGAGGTTGACATGGTATGTTGGACATGCTTTATATCTTAATGCTTAGGCATGTTTGAGTTGAAATATGCTATACATTGGTTATGATTTCTATGTTGTGGATTCTTTGGGTGGTGCCACATTAATCTTGGGGAGAGATTAATGTGCGCTCACTGTTAAATCTTATGACTTAACGCTCCTTGATTTCCCTTTTTCAGATCCAAGGTCTTAAGGCAAAAGCCCGTGCTAGAGCGCTAGCCCTTCGTGAGGATCTTGTGGTTGTGGGGTATAGAAGAAAGGTAACATTTTGGGGGTTAGATTTGATAGGTTTCATTCTAATCCTAAGTAATGTATATAAATTTTTGGAAACTTAACGTATAAAGAGATTGAAATTGTAAGTGTGGAAGCACTAACTTGCACTTTGTGGACATTATTTTGATTCCAAGTGTTATAGTTAAGACTTATGTTGAGTTTAAACTCGCATTGGTTATATATAAGTTGTATATGGTTGGAATATACAAATTTTTAGTGAATGGTGCAAAATGTATTATATTGTTCTAAATTCAAATTTGTAAGTTCTAACATGTGTATTTAGGCTAGTTGAGCCTATGTTAGCTTACAAAAAATGGAATTTTAGGTCAAAATTTGTTAGATTTTGGCCCTTTTGGTATTTAAGTTTTCGTATTTTTGAAAACTTTACGATTTTGATCATAAATTGTTGTTTTGTGATCCAAACCAATTTTCGAAAGTTTGTACACATGTATTTAGTTGTTATACAAGTGTGTACAATCTTATTTTATGTTGGAATTGAATATACGAAAAAGGGTTGATTGCAATTCATTTCTAAAAACTGTTTTATGAAATTCTGGGATTATTGGTCGACCGCAGGATCTATCGGTCGATCGAAACATTATTTTAACGGTTGAATTGGATGGGACGAACTATCGGTCGACCGAAAATTTCGGTCGGTCGACCGATAAAAAGTTCTGTTTTAAGGATTTTCAAAGTCGTTTCAAACGGTTTTTTATTTGGATTTCGATGATTCTATATTTGATGAATACGCACATATCTAAGATATGTGACACTTCCAAATTTCTTAGAAAAATATAGGTTGAGCCGGTATTTGCGAATTTGTGTCGTTTTCACATCTTTAATTTCTAAAACGAGTCCGAACCTTAGCTTTTGATGGATCTTTGTGTATCAATGGGAAATATTGATATTTTGAGATCGATTGCAAGCTTTGTGTGGCATGTAAGCTACACATCTTTCCCGTGGGTGGCTAGCGTGCCAGGTATTCGGTCTCCGGCTCGCCTTTGTTTTAAAAGGTGATTTGTCTTGGATATCGAGTTGGGATCCATCTTGAAAAAAGGTTTCAAGCTTCCGCTGTGATTCTAGTCCGACCCGGGTTACGGGGTCGTGACACAAAAGAGTGTGTAGCAACCCGAATCAAACAATACAAATGCTGGTAAACTACAAACTGACAGAGTTACCTGCAGTAGCTGTCGAACTACCACCTACCTCCTCACTCGTCAAATGCGTTAACTCTCCCCGGAACTCTCAGTGGCTGTCCACCCTGTCCTTGTGACGCTGTTGGTCTCGTTCGCTGAAGCTTCCCTTGGGACTGCTGCGGGAAATGGCGGTCTTGTACTGCTGATACTGAGGTCTCGGCTGCGGAAAATGGTGCCCATCTGCTGCGG
>MJHO01000194.1:231066-287025 GCA_002076135.1 Xerophyta viscosa | reverse complement strand
GAGGGACTTTGCCTTCTAAGGCCAACTGGTATACCTTAGAGGAGGGCCGCAAGGCTTTTTCTTAGCTAAGACTTTAGGTGACTCATTGCGGAGCAATGATACGTACGGTGGGGAAGCTTGATCTAGAAGGCTCTTGGGTCAAGGTGCGTACAACATGACTGGGTGCATAGCATGCCTCAGCCGAGCATGAGTGCGGGGAACGGACTGGTGCGGGCGCACGGACGGGTGCGCGGGAGGCTAAGGGGCATGGGCGCGGTGGCAGCGCGTGTAGGTGAGGAATCGCAGCAGGCACGGGTGTAATGTCCCGAATTTCGTAATATTGATATTTGTTTTAAATCGGATTTATTCGGAGTTTGATTTGGTTTTGTTTCGAGAGATTTATTGGTTTTCGGGTGCTTGATTTGTATTAGAACTGATTGTAAATTGATTTGGTGTGTTTTGGGCTTGATTTGGGCCCATTTAGGGCTGGACCCGGCGACCGAGCCGTGTGGCTCGGCCCAGCCGAGCCCAATGGACCCGGACGAGCCATTGGCTCGCCCAGGTCGCCCTCTCCCGCGCCCGACCACTCCCTCTCGTCTCGCTCACTCTCACTCGCTCGCCCGACCCTCCCGCGATCGCGCGCGCGCCCGCGATTTCCGCCGCTGATCGCCGCTCCGCCCGTCGCCGGCGCGCGAGGCCGGACCTCTCCTCACCCCTCTCCTCCTCTGGTCTGCTGTCCCTCTCTCTCTCGCGTCGTCTCTCGAGGTCGGCGCGAAGCACTAACTCGTAGCCGCGTCGATTCCGGCGCCGCCGCGCCTCGCCGTCGCTGTCTGAGGCTCGTCGTCGTCACCTGAGCCGTTGTGAAGCCTCCTCGTCGCCGATTACACGCCGGTGCGCCGTAATCCCTCTCCGTCCTCTCTGTTGTGTTCGGCCGCGCCGCCTCGCCGCCGCTTCTGTTGCTCCGGCCGTCGTTCTCCGAGGTCGCCGCCGTCCCCTCTGACCTCTGAGCGCCTCTGACGTCTGATTTCTTCGACCACCCGCCGCCGTCTCTGCTGCCGCCGGCGAGCTTCTCCGGCGAACCCGTCCGAGCCGTCGCTCCGTCTTGTCTTGGGGAACGCGTTACCGAGGTCGTTTCCGGTAGATTTCCGTGGATTCATGCCGATTCGTCGGGTCTCGATCCGGTAGGATCGGGACATAGGTGAGTGAACCCGTTGACTTTGTATGTGATTATGTCTGTGTGAGCATAGATGTATATGTATAAGTATGCCTAAGTGTGTCGGTATGACAGTCTACACGGATGAATGCATTAGTATGCTGTTGAAATGTTACCTTAGTAGATGTGGTCTACAGTTGATAAATGACTTGTCTGGACATCTAGGTAGATGTGACACCTGTTAGTTAGAGGATTTGACATTGTCTTGTTTGAGTAAGTATTAGGGCATGACTGCCAGGTTTATACCTACATAGAAATATAATATGGACAAGTTTGATTGCTTTGGACACTAGTTAGTGGTGTCGAGCGCTGCCTGCGCTCTAGTTATACCTGTTGTGGGTCGTTGACCTAGTTGTGGCACTTGTGTGTGCTTGTCTCTGACTGATTTCAGCGTGTGTGCGCCGCCTGCGCTTGTTATAATGTAGTGGAGTCCTGACCCTTGATTTTGTAGTCCGTGTGATTGAACTGCTTTAGTTGGTATACGAGCCGACTGCTTAGGCTATACCTTTAGCGAACAGAATTGTGCCCTTTTATTGATTGAATGCTTGTGATGTAAAGCTTACGGTTGTGATTGGTTATGTGATTCATTACGCTTGGTTGATGTTTGAGTTGCAAGTAAGTTGTACTTGTGAACTTGTGATGGGACCAGCATGCTTATTATGTTGAATATGCTTTGTTTGGGTAGTTGACCCTAGCATATATGTTGATGATGTTTGAGCATGTTTCAGTGATCAGAATGATGTTATGTGACTTGGGTTTTATTTGGTTACAATATCTTTAATCATGTTATGTGATGTTAAGTGATTTGGCCATTTAGTATAGACAAGTGTACGTCATACTACTTGTGCTTGTGATTTATGTTGATGCTCGAGGCTGGAGCTATTTATTATGATGTGATGCTCGAGGTAGAGCAAGATTTATATTAATAAACCATTCATATCACTTATGAATAAATTTATACGATATTTTAGCAAAACCAATGATGGCTCTGATCCACTGTTTCATTACGGGATAAACCAATACATCAACATGCACAGCGAAAATTTAAAATTTTTACAACATTGCCCGTAAAACCCGAAACAGGATCCCATTGGTATGCTAAAATAATCAAAATCACATATATATCCTATATACATAATAAATCATATGATAAAATAAATTAATCTAATTAATTTATTCAGTTTTATCATACTACTAATCGTATTTACGAGTTTATCGGAATACCTTGAATCATGAAATGAAAACTCTATAATAAAATCAAGTTCTTGTCGTGAAATTAAATTGTAGAATAAGGCAGCCATATTGATAAATGACTTGTTTGGACATCTAGGTAGATGTGATACCTGTTAGTTAGATGACTTGACACTGTCTTGTTTAAGTAAGTATTAAGGCATGATTGCCGGGTTTATAGTTGCATAGAAATATATATGGACATGTTTGAATGCTTTGGACACTAGTTAGTGGTGTCGAGCGCCGCCTGTGCTCCAGTTATACCTGTTGTAGGGTCGTTGACCTAGTTGTGGCACTTGTGTGTGCTTGTCTCTGACTTATTTTGGTGTGTGTGCTTCCGCCTGCGTTGTTATAATGCAGTTGCGTCGTGACAACCTGAAATTGTATTGTCTGTGTGACTGAACTTTCTTAGTTGGTATACGAGCCGATTGCTCAGGCTATACCTTTAGCGAAATGAAATTGTGCCCTTCTATTGATTGAATACTTGTGATGTAAAGCATTATGCCGGTTGTGATTGTTTATGCGATTCATTTACGCTGCGTTGATTTTGAGTTGCAAGTGTGTTGTACTTGTTAAAAACTGTTGTGGAACCAGATGCTTATTATGATGAATATGCTTTGTTTGGGTAGTTGACCCTAGCATATATGTTGATGCTAAGTGATTTGGCCATTTAGTATAGATAAGTGTACGTCATACTACTTGTGCTTGTGATATATGTTGATGCTCGAGGCAGGAGCTATTTATATATGATGTGATTCTCGAGGTAGAGCAAGATTTATGTTGTTTAATGTGAGTGAATGTTTTAAAAATCGAGAGTAATGGTTTGAGGCGTAATGTACCGTTAAGCTCGTTCGATCACCCGGAGGTCGTTGTAGCACGATTCAGGATGGGTGACAGGCAGGAGCCGCGGAGGCGCCAGAAAAGAATGTGTAGGCCCAGAAGGGGCCAGTGGACGTAGTTTCGATCGACCCTTTGGCCGGGGTGGTGGCTACGATACCAGGCGAGGCTCGTAGGTCATTCCGGATACTGACCACTTTTTGCGAGTAACTCCTATGTAGACGTCTATAGGATCGAAACGTACTGAGGGTACTGTTGCCGCTTATGTGCACTTGCGGAAGATTCTTGATCCTTGGTACTTCGCAGTATACCCAAGCTCACGGGTGCGAGTACCTAACTAGATTTGAAACATGAGAGGACTAGCCGGTTTGGTAGTTTAGTCCACGCTGACTTAAGAAAGATAACTTAACCTGATGGGTTTTTGGTAAACGATTTCTTTATGTTATGCTTGATGTGTTGATGTTTATCTTATAAGTCAAGCATGCTTTTGTTTGTTGATGATGGATCAGTAGTTATGATGTTGTAGCTGATAGCTTATATAAGCATGCTACTTGATGTTGGTTATGTTTTGTAGGCTTAAAGTTGTTAAGCTTATATATGCCGGAGTCGGCCAATGCTTGTGGAATATTGATGTTAATTGTGTTTTGGCAAGTATGAATGACTGTATGCATTGATAAGTAATTTGGCATGCAAGATATGTTTTGGTGTGCAGACTGGTGTTGCATGTAGCATATGTGATAGCATGCTGTTTTTATCTTATGCATACAAGTTTGTATTGCATGTGTGCTTGCCTTGTGTTGCTTGCTAGTGCGTGACTGGAGCTCTAGCAGTTGACCTGAGGGGCTGCTACGGTGGGTCACTCACTGAGTATATATTTTTATATACTCATGTTACTACCTTCTTCTTTCAGGTTGTCGCGAAGATCGCTGACGTTTCGAAGTGTGAGCTTTGGAGGGATTTTATTTACATTTGGGGTTAAAAATGTAAATTGTAAATGTATTATTATCCGCTGCGTAGTTAATTAAATTGTAGAATTTGTTTATTATTGTGAATTGAAAGTGCTAACTCATAACACCTGTCTCATTTTCCTTTTCTTCCTCTCCTAAAGAAAAATATATTTCCACTAAATTCCTGACCTCCGGATACGGGGCGTCACATATGATCATCATATAACATATAAAACATGATCTCATAATCAACAAAACATCCAACTAGGGTTTATAACCCGGTAAGGCATGATTTGCATAAACATGTCATACTAAACACGTAGTTTACAACACAAATATGCTAGCATACCATGCATACCACATACACATTCGGTGTAACCGCTCACCTCAAAATTTAAGGAATTCCCGCAGCCCTCACCGCGACACTCCGTCGAAACGCAAGAAAATGGTATCTATGCGTAAAGGAGAACCGGGAGAGTGAGGAAATCAAGTTTAATTCAAAGAAAATCAAAAGAAGAGAGATGAGGACCTAAGGACTTACATAGGGTTCCAGGGCTCCCGAGCTCGCAGGTGAAAATGAGAGAAAAACCCCAAAACCACACAAATACAAGTCCTCACCTACTCTACCTAACAAGATCGGTCGACCGAAACAGGAATCAGTCGACCGATAATCCTGAAATCAGCTAAAATAGAATAGATTTCAGCACTCGGTCGACTCGACTCGAAATGCGCCCTCACACCGACGGGTCCCCTACTAGGCTAGCCCGCCCTAGACGCGGTCACACAAGCGAAAGCGCCACGAAATCGAAATCTTAGGTCGCATGTAAAATTTACATACATAACCAGGCACGCATATAAACTTAAAACCAAAACAAAATCGAACATGGACCTCACGGCATGACTGCCAGGTCTATACTTACATAGAAATACATATAGACATGTTTGAATGCTTTGGACACTAGTTAGTGATGTCGAACGCCGCCTGCACTCTAATTATACCTGTTGTAAGGTCGTTGACCTAGTTGTGAGAATTGTGTGTGCTTGTCTCTAACTAATTCTGGTGTGTGTGCACCGCCTGCGCTAGTTATATATAGTGTGTGATTAGCTAATTCTGGTGTGTGTGCGTCGGGTCTCGGTCCGGTAGGATCGGGACGTAGGTAAGTGAACCTGTGGACTTTGTGTGTGATTATGATTGTGTGAACGTAAACATATATGTGTAAGCATGGTTGAATGTCTTGATATGATAATCTAACGGATGAATGAATTAGTATGTTGTTGAACCGATACCTTAGTAGATGTGGTCTATAGTTGATATATGACTTGTTTTGACATTTAGGTAGATGTGACACCCGTTAGTTAGATGACTTGACACTGCTTGTTTGAGTAAGTATTAGGGCATGACTGCTAGGTCTATACTTACATAGAAATATATATAGACATATTTGGATGCTTTGGACACTAGTTAGTGATGTCGAGCGCCGCTTGCGCTCTAGTTATACCTGTTGTAGGGTCGTTGACCTAGTTGTGACACTTGTGTGTGCTTGTCTCTAACTAATTCTAGTGTGTGTGCACTGCCTGCGCTTGTTATAATGTAGTGGAGTCGTGAGATTTGATGTGCGTAGTCCATGTGCCGACTGCTCAGGCAATACCTTTAGCGAAACAGAATTGTGCACTTCTATTGATTGAATGCTAGTAACGTAAAAAATGCGGTTGTGATTGATTATGAGATTCATTATGCCTAGTTGATGTTTGAGTTGCAAGTATGTTGTGCTTGTGAACTTGTTGTGGACCAACATACTTATTATGTCGAATATGCTTTGTTTGGGTAGTTGACCGTAGCATATATGTTGATGATGTTTGAGCATGTTTAAGTGATCAGAATGATGTTATAGCTTGGGCTTTATTTGGTTGCATTATCATTAATCATGTTATGTGATGCTAAGTGATTTGGACATTTATTATAGACAAGTGTACGTTTTACTACTTGTGCTCGTGATATATGTTGACGCTCGAGGTAGGAGCGATTTGTATATGATGTGATGCTCGAGGTAGAGCAAGATTTATGTTAATAAACCATTCATATCACTTATGAATAAATTTATACGATATTTTAGCAAAACCAATGATGGCTCTGATCCACTGTTTCATTACGGGATAAACCAATACATCAACATGCACAGCGAAAATTTAAAATTTTTACAACATTGCCCGTAAAACCCGAAACAGGATCCCATTGGTATGCTAAAATAATCAAAATCACATATATATCCTATATACATAATAAATCATATGATAAAATAAATTAATCTAATTAATTTATTCAGTCTTATCATACTACTAATCGTATTTACGAGTTTATCGGAATACCTTGAATCCGTGAAATGAAAACTCTATAATAAAATCAAGTTCCTGTCGTCACGAATAAATTCTGTTCCGATGAATCAAGCCGTGAACGTACCCGATGAATCAGTAGCAGTAGTAGCAGTAGCAGCAACAGTGGCAGTAGTAGCAGTAGCAGCAGCAACACTTGATTCCTCCAAAGATACATGAGGAGCTGGTAAAGCAAGAGGTCCGGAGGGGCTTTCTTTCTTGGAGTCGGAGGCGGAGATAACTCGACAGGAGACTCATCTTCTATAGGATCAGACTTGAAAGCAGACTTCATCTCCGAAGACAAAAGAACAACAGGAGGAACAAACCGAGCATCGGCTTTCAGCTCTCGCTCATTGGGATCAACGCGAGAAAGCAGATCGAGAAGGCGCAGCAAGCGGTAGTTCATCCTAAAGACGTCAATTTGCCGGATGGGTGAAGCGTCGCGGAACTCGTTAACAAACTCATCGCATTGGCGATTCACCCCTGCCGGAGGAGAAAACAAATCGACAGAGGGCTCACCCCATTGCTGAGGATCATTCTCCCAGCCGTCAATCAGAACAGGGTAAGGTAAAAGAATTTTCTCTCCAGCTTTGTGTTTGGTGGGGTACCTGAGGATGATAGTGCGACCGGGTGGCGAACAATGAAATAAAAATAGGGAATACCGACATGCACATAACGAATGTCAAAAAGATAGTGGAACAATTCAACGGTGGGTTCAACACTAACCCACCGACAGAAAGCGAGGAACCCAATAATGGCCATCCAAGCGTTGGGAATCAGTTGAGAAGGAGCTAGGCGATAGAGATAGAGTAGCATGGTGAAGAAAGGGAAAAAGGGAAGCCCGATGTCGGCAAGCAGGCAGCCGGCATAAAGGCATAACTCCCAACCCTAAGGCTGATGGGCCCGATTGGAAGAGCTTGGTCGCCGTACAAGATACTCAGTAGGGATGCGATTGGAACGGCGGAATTCAGATATCTCTCCCGCGGTAATGGTGCTCTGATGTGGTAAACACCACTACAACTGGCACGGGACGAGGACGCCATTAAAGCAAACTCAAGAGAAGAGGAAGACTGAAGAAGCATGAAGTGCGGGAAAGAAATTCGAGAAGACGAAGGAAGAAGATGAACAGTGAATATCGAAAAACAAGCCGTAAGGGGGACTGTAACAGCATTAATGACGGTGATGATAAAAATCGTAACCAATTTTCGAGAATATCTTCGGTGGTTACACGGATCTGTGTGTGTCAGTAACTTTACAGCAAACACGCTAAGTATCCACCACTGAGAACAAAGCCCACAAAGGGAGAACGCTGCAGAAAGTTAAAAAGATCGGGAGCGGATCGACGATCTGTACAATAGAGCAGAGAAAAACGACAAGAAAAGGGAGAACGGTCCAGAATTGCACTAGCATGGGGAAAACGATTTAATACTTACATGAGAGAACGCTAAGCACTCTTCAGTATTATCCGGAACAGCTTAACGGCATAATTATAAACCGAAGCGGGAGAACACTACCAATAAGACAGTTTGGAAAACCTTCACAATTGCCCTCCAAACAGGGGGGGCTTATGATGGAGTCACAAACGGCTAAGACCACGGCGTCACCCGAGCGTTTATGGTAACCGAACGCAAAGACCCGGTCTACCATATAAAGAGGAGTCAGTTACTTAATTCAAGGGATGGTAGTCTAGGGTTTAGGGCGGCGGATTTCTTAATGTATAAATACTTAGAATCTAGCAATAAAAGGGCAGAATTTGTACTCGGCTCTCTCTCCCAACCATAATAGTGAAAAGAGCGTTCTCCCTTCCTGTCGCGTCCCGCTCCCCGCCCCGGGCTAAGCCCGCCAAACCCCGGCCGCACCACACGGCCGGGTCTCTTTTCGCTTCCCGAAAAGAGGGGATCCCAATGGACGTGCTTAGGCTTGGCCTCCCCAAGTATATCAACACAAACAACCACCCACTCTAGGTGGTATGGGATTAATCCATTAATCCCCGCGGCTGCGCCAATCTGGTCCTGCCAATACGCGCCCAAATCCAAACTATCGGTCGACCGATCCTTGGTTTCGGTAGACCGAAACCTGCGCAGATCGCGCACCTTTGTGCCGATCCCGCCCGAATCCGGGGCCCATCATCCCCCACTCCTCCTTAGGATATGTGACGGTCCTCGTCGTACGGGACAGGTCACGGACGGACGTACGTGCCCAATCTCTCCCCAGTCACACGGGTCGCAAGTCGCGCATCCTGCCCCTACCGCAGCCTTCTTGGCCTTACGCGGGTCCCCTGGCTAACGCAACCCATCCCGGTAATCGTGCCGGGGTCGTCTGATACATTTGTATCGCGTCCCCGCCGCCCGGGCCAAGCCCGCCAAACCCCGGCCGCACCACACAGCCGGGTCTCTTTTAGCTTCCCGAAAAGAGGGGATCCCAATGGAGGTGCTTAGGCTTGGCCTCCCCAAGTATATCAACACAAACAACCACCTACTCTAGGTGGTATGGGATTAATCCATTAATCCCGGCGCGCGGCCTCAAATCTGGCCCAAAACGCGCCAAATCCCAACTATTCGGTCGACCGATCCTTGGTTTCGGTCGACCGAAACCTGCGCAGAACGCGCACCTTCATGCCGATCCCGCCCGAATTCCGGGGCCTCACATCGGTGTGACACCCCGGGTTTTCGGGCGGGATCGCGCGGTGTAGCGCGCGGTCTGCGCGATTTCAGGTCGACCGGACCGGATTTGCGATCGACCGAAAATGTGTGTTGGGCGCAGTTTGGGCCCTTAATGGGCCGCCCGCGGGAATTGATATGGATATCCCATACCACTAAGATGGAGGGGGAGTTGTTGAGTTTTATAGTGGAGGCCCTTAGCCGTTCATCACCACAAAGGTGATCACTCTTTTCCCGGAAGGGAAAAGGACTCGTTCCGTGGTGGGGCCGGTGCTTTTAGGGGCGGGGCCCCGGGCGGGGAAGCGGACGCGACAGAAGAATGGTATCGAGAGCGACTCCGGTCACGAATCGGTGGGGCGTAGGCCCAGGGACCGCGTAAGGCCAGAAGGCTGCGGTAGGGCAGGATGCGGCGACTTGCGAACCGTTTGACTGGTGGGAGACTGGTACTTTACGTCCGTCCCCCTGTGCCTGTACGAACGGGTGACGTGTATCCTAAGGTGTGGGGCGGTGTGACCCCCGGGTTTTCGGGCGGGATTCGGCACAGAGAGTGCGCGATCTGCGCGATTTCCGGTCGACCGAAAATGTGTGTTTGGGCGCGGTTTGGGCCCTTAATGGGCTGCCCGCGGGAATTGATATTGGATTATCCCAAACTCTTAGATGGATGGGGATTGTTGAGTTTATAATGTGGGAGCCTTAGCCCTTATCACACAAGTAGTGGATCACTTTTGATCCGGAAAGGGAAAAGTGATCGTTCCGTGGTGGGGCCGGGCTTTTGGGCGGGGCCGGGGCGGGGAGCGGTACACTGAACGGGGAGATCATTTGAAACTTCTGGTTGCTTTAAACGATTGATAAATTGTATGTTGTATGTTTCGACTATGTTATTGAGCAGATGTGTTCGACTGGACAACTTGTCGTTTTGTAGCTTGCTGGCTTGGTAGAGAGGTAAAAACCTAATTTGAGGTGAGTTATCTCTTCTTTGGTGGGCAGGTAGCCCTTTTGTTTATGTTTGGTGGGCAGGTAGCCCTTTGTGAATGTATTGTGGGGCGTGTGCCCCTTTTTCTTTCTTTTGTGGATGTGTTGCGAGCAGGTAGCTCGTTAGAATTGTTGTTTAGGTTTGGGGCCCTAGAAATACAGGGGAGACTCTGCCGAAATTTTCGGTGATTTCCGGCGTGAAATTATGTTTTGAGTGCTCCTACTGTTTTAGGGTACGTGTGTTGGGTTTCGACGAGAGAGTTATTGCTTTCCTTTTCGTCGTGTTTGACTTTGCGCGTAGGGAGCGTTAGTTTGGATTTGGAGGACCAAATCCTTTAAGTGGGGAGGGATGTGAGGCCCCGGAATTCGGGTGGGATCGGCACGAAGGTGCGCGATCTGCACAGGTTTCGGTCGACCGAAACCAAGGATCGGTCGACCGATAGTTTGGATTTGGGCGCGTATTGGGCCAGATTTGGGCCGCGCGCGCGGGGATTAATGGATTAATCCCATACCACCTAGAGTGGGTGGTGTTTGCTGCGTGATATACTTGGGTGGGGGAGGCCGCTCAGAGCACCTCCATTGGGGATCCTCTTTTCGGGAGCGATAAAGAGACCCGCGTGTGGTGCCGGCCGGGGTTTGGGTTTGGCCGGGGCGGGGACGGGACCGCGACAGAAAGTATCAGAGCACCCCGTCAGAAATACGGGTGGGTGCGTAGGCGCCCCAGGGACCGCGTAGGCAAGAAGCTGCGGTAGGGCGGATGCGCGACTTGCGACTGTGTGACTGGGAGAACAGCATGTAGTCGTCGGCAAACCTGTCCTGTAAGGGGACTCCGTATCCTAAGGTGTGGGGGTGTGAACCGGGTTTTCGGGCGGATCGCACAAGAGTGCGCCGATCTGCGCGATTCCCGGTGACCGAGAGCCCCGACCGGTCAATCGAAAATTGTGTTTGGCGCGGTTGGGCCCTTAATTGGGCGCCCGCGGAATTGATATGGATTACCATATCCTCTTAGATGGGAGGGGGATTGTTGAGTTTAATATGTGGGAGGCCTTAGCCTTAATCACACCAAAGGTGAACATCTTTCCGGAAGGGAAAAGGACTTCCGGGTTCCGTGGTGGGGCCGGGCTTTGGGGCGGCCCCGGGCGGGGAGCGGGACGCGACAGAAAAATCTCCCTTCCCGTCGACGTAGGCATCTTCGCCGAACCATGTAAATCTTGTGTTTTGTGATTGTTCTCCGTCCATCATTGTCTAATTCCTAAACTTCATTAATCCCGTACCATCAGTATCTGTCTTAATAGATTAACTCTGTTGTGATATTAAGAACTCTTCTTAATTCACATCGTACCTCGGACAAGAATTTTCTGAGCTAGTTCTATATTAAAGACACATGAATGTTATCCTCCTTATTAGGAGGTGACAGATTCTTTATTGGTTCTCATCTATCTTCATGTGCGAATATCTAAACCCAGATGGCACCCGTATATAGCTAAGATGACGTACTTGGATACACACTAAAATATGTTCTACACAGAGATACTATGGCAACCTTAAGTTAAAGGATCAAGGCATAACTATCACAGTAAAAAACTATCATTGACAAAATTCCATTGGTGTTCTTTAAGCGAGTCAATTCAGTGAACTCATTCTCCAACGAGCACCTACATACTTAATTCAGTGTCAACTACACTTATAGAATGAGATCACTACTATCATTGTGAGGTTTGTTGTTTAATTTGTTTTGTTTTATGAATTATGTTTGAGTTTATGAGATGTGCTTGGATGTATTTTCGTTATCCATGCATGCGTGTTCGGGCGTACCGCGGGTGTGTCACGTGGTTGGTGACCCCGTCGGCACGAGGGAGTGCTTGGTTATGTGCGAATCGGAGTTGGTTTGTTTGGTTTTGATCTGATTTGTGCTGTGCAGAGCACTTTAGGTCGATCGATTCTTGTTCCGGTCGACCGATAGTTGCGTGCAGCCCGAGTTTAAGTTCGGGTCTTGAGTTTGGTTGCTTACCCCTTCATCACTTCTCCTTCTTCTCCTGACCTGGAGCTCCACCTCTGACCTAGGTGAGTTCTCCTACCTATTCTCCCTTGGTTCTTGGGTGTATGATCATCCCATCTCTCTCTCCCTCACTCTCTTAGTTGCTCTTGACCTAGCTTCTCTCCCGGGTGCGTTTGGTTTGCGTTGAGTTGCGTCTCTTGCTGTGTGTGATTGTAGTGGTGATGTATTGTAATTGAGATGATTTATGTGGTACAAGCATGATTATATGATATTTAGAATTTCGTGTGGAAACCCTAAATTTTATGATATGCATATTATGAGCATGTTATAATGCTAGCATGATGGTGATATTTTATTACAACTTGCTAGTGTGTTTTGGTACCTATGATCATGTTGGTATTGATTATGTGATTTGGACATCTTGTGGGAATACCTTTTTATTCTATGACAAAATGATGGATATGTATTGGACTGAAAATTTGGAATGCGTTGAAACCGTTGTATGTCTATCAATAGTATTTATGCGATTGGTGTGCCTAATGTGAGTATTGTTGTGATTATAGACATCGACAACGTGAGCGCTAATGAGATTTGGTAAAGTGAAAATATTTGTGTGGCTTTTTCGTTGGACTGATCGCCCAGGTTCGCTCTCCCGTGTGAATCGAGTGGAAATCGACCAGGATCGAAATGGGACGATGTGGGTGCCGGAGGCCCAGATTAGTTGTCTCGAGAAGAGACCGGTGGACGTAGTTAAGGCCAGCCCGAGGCCAGGGTGGCGGCTACGAGACTAGGCGAGGCATGAATCGAAAATTCTGGAAAGGCCGGTATATTGAAGTAACTCCCTTAAGGCCAAAAGGGATCGCCCCCGTTGTAGGGTACTAGGGGGCGCAACATGCACCGTGTTTGACCCAGATCCATGGTGTTGCGGTACCTAAAGGGTGTGTTACGTTGCAAACATGAAAGGACCAACGGGTGATTAGTCAAGCAAACGCTAACATAAGAAAGTAAATCATAATTGGTTTGGCATGGGAATTCGTTTATTTACATGATGATGATGTTTATGATGATATATTACTTGGTGTATTTGACTTGTGATATGGATTGGTTGTGTTGTAGTGAGAGGTGCCCCGATCGTTATTCGCGCCGCTCACTGAGTCATTTTGACTCACTCCGTTGCTTCATCTTTTTCAGATCCGTGGAAAGGCACCGGCAAAGGGGTGCTGATTTCCTGTCGATAGCTTGCAAGGATTTTTGGGAAGCTATTTTGGTGGGTCTATACTTGTGCATAATCCTTAGTTGTATAGCTCAAACATGTAAAGAATTAGCACTCGGAAGCACTAACTTACATATTATATTTTAGTTGGTTTGTAAACTTTTAGAGTTGTAAACCTTGGTTAAGAAGGTTTAATCTCTAAAAGTTGTATATTTTGAGTTTATGATGTAAATGGTTAACTTTGATATATATATATATATATATATATATAATATATATATATATATATATATATATAAAGAAACCTCCGATTAGGAGTTTGAATCCATGTCGCACGTGTATTTTGGTTTTTATGTGCTTATGACACTTGAAAATGAAAGGATTGGTGGTTTGATCAGAATCGGGCTAATTGAGTTCTTAAAAGTTCGGATTTTTGACGTTTCGGAAAATGTCTTGGTTAACGAGGTTGGTTTTGAATTATGGTTGGAAATCGATACCTAGATGTGTATTCCGGTTATATTTATGTAAATACATGGTATTTAGATAATTTGGAAAAATATTTGAGAAAATGTGATGTTGGGTATCTTGTTGCTGCAAATCTGTTTTTGCAGACCCTGTAGGTATCGGTCGACCGAAAATTTAGATCGGTCGACCGAAACCTGAGTTGTTCTGTTTATCGTTTATGGTCGACTTTCGGTCGACCTATAAGACATTCCGGTCGACCGAAAATAGCTCTGGAATTCGTCGTCGAATTTTGCGTATTTGGTTTCCGAATTTGATTTCGATACTTTGAGGCTAACTCGAGATCATCCCGGATCATATAATTACTAACTAGATATGTGACATTCCCTAAACTTTTGGAAAAATACAGGTCGAGCTGGTATTTTGAAAATACGATTTTTAAGTATATTTTCATAAGATTTTAAAGAGAATTTTGACCTTAGATTGCCTGGGATCCTCTTGCATCATTTGGGAAGATTATGCATTAGTATCCTTCGCAAATTGAGCTCGGCTTGAGACTGAACCGCCTCCCCCGCGGGTTCTCGTCTCGGACCGAATGTCCAGGTTGTGGCTCTTCTTTGTTTGAACGTTGAGATTTTGATTTTGAGTATTTAGGATTTGAAATGAACTCCTTGATTGTTTAAGCTTCCGCAAAACTATGCATTTCGAATTTATTCTTTTGCAAAAAAAAAAAAAAAAAAAAAAAAAAAGTATTTTCCTCCGTCACGGACCTCAGCTCGGGGGTCGTGACAATAATCATATGAGATAGTAAGCTATTAGTCTTTGCAGTGCCATTGAGCTCCTACTCTATACACCTACGACTAAAAATATTTTGGACTTAGGTTTATAAGATTTTAGGTCTCATTATCATGATTTACTATCATGATCGTAAATCTATTACCCTTGTCTATGGGGTTTATCATATGCATTCATAAATACACACAAAATATGACGATGCGATAAATAGAAATAACCATAATTAAAAACAAATAATAAACAAAACATATTATAATAAAGTGTGTGTTTACTAATATATCAAATATAAATTAGCTTTTAGGGCATCTACTCTTTCAGAGGGCAGCGGTCCGAACGACCGTAAGGGAGCACGAGGAGCCCACTCTTCCTGTACACGCGCATGAGCATGACCAGGTTATGGAATGGGAGGTTACATTCCTAAGGGCACGATCCGAACAAGGATAGGCGAACGGTGTCGCACCAATCCAGATGGATGCTAAGTTGGAGCTTCCGGTCTACAGCGGTGAGATCAATGGAGAGAAACTGGATAGGTGGATCGACCAACTAGAGTCATACTTCTCGTTCTATGAGAACGATGATGCCCAACGCATAGCGTTTGCAAGACTTAAACTTGCATCCCATGCACTGGTTTGGTGGAACTCCGACCTACGGACGCAGGACGCCGCGGTGGTCACTTGGGCCGCTTCAAAGTCCTCTTGAAGGATCGGTTCTATCCGGCGACATATGACGAGGAGTGGTGGAGAAGATGGCTGTACTTAAGGCAAGGCCGCGATCAAAGTGTACAAGACTACACTACGGAGTTTCGGAGGCGTGCCTTGGCGCACAGTGTACCGATATAGGACCGTGAGGTCCTACGAAAATACCTTGCAGAGCTGTATGAGGAGCTCAAAGCGGAGGAAGATCTATAGCATATCGTGGATGTAGGGGATGCTTGCAAGAAGGCAATGGCTTTCGAGAATCTCAACAGCATGCGAGCGCGCGGCAAGGGCAAGCAAGAAGGTGTGAGCTCGAGCTCGGGCAAGAGCAAGAGCCAGGGAAAGCAAAGCTCAACAAGGACAGCTCGGCTGAGAGGACCTTGGGAGAGGTCAAGGAGAAAGGTGAGTATTGCAATCACTGCAGGAGGAAGGGCTACAGCAAGAAGAACTGTTTGAAGCTACATCCCGAGCTGGCACCTCAGAGGAAGGGCTCGGATAAGGGCAAGCCGGTGTTAGTGGCAACCGCCGATATGGATGAGGATGAAGCGCCCTTAACCATGCTTGATGGCTAAATTCATCGACGAAGTAGAATGTGAGGTGGTACCTCTCGACATATGCTAGGTGATTTTCGGGAACCCCTATCTTTGGGATAGGGACGATGTGTTCTGCATGAAGGCCCAATAGTACAAGCTCGTGAAGGAGGGCAAGACGTACGTGTTGGAAAGAACAAGGGGTGCGCAGGCAACCCCAACTTGCCACGGTTGCGCAGGGCAAGCGCATGTTGAATGCGGGCGGACACATGCTGATGTTGGTGGTGCGGGATGCTCGGCCACAGTTAGCAGTGAAAGAGGTGGTTTCGGCGCATCTGTCCAAAGAGCAGAGGCAAGAGGCGGTAGCAGTCATGAGGAAGCATGCATCACTTTTTGCCGAGCCGCGTGGACTCCCTCCACACTAAGACGTGGAACATATCATTACATTAGTAGAGGGCACATCATTTCCGAATGCGTGTCTCTACCGACACTCGCTGCTGGAGAGCAAGGAGATCAAATGCTAGGTGAAGGAGCTCTTGGAGCAAGAGGTCATTAAGCCGAGCAGCCCACCGTGCGGCTCACCCATTGTGATAGTGCCGAAGAAGGACGGTGGATGGAGGATGGGTGTGGATTATCGGGCACTCAACAAGATCATCAGTGAAGAACCGATATCCATTATCAAGGATCGATGACTTGATAGATCAACTCCAAACCGCGAAGTACTTCACCAAGTTAGACGTTAAGTTGGGGTACTATCAGGTTCGGGTAGCCGTGGAGGATACTTGGAAGGCGGTGTTCAAAACCAAACAAGGCTTGTTTGAGTGGTTGGTGATGCCATTCCGGTTGTGTAATGCCCCGGCCACATTCATGCGAATGATGAACGAGGTGTTGAGGTCGTTCTTTGATGAGTTTGTTACCGTTTACTTAGATAACATACTTGTTTTTAGGTAGGACTGGGCTTGGCACTTAGAACACCTCGTCGAGGTGTTCGCCACGCTTGAGTCGCATGGACTCAAGCTCAACATGAAGAAGTGCGAGCTGGGAAGGCTCAATCTCGTCTATTTAGGCTTTGTGGTTAGAGGCGTAGAGCTCAAGATCAACCCAGTAAGGTTCGGGTGATACTTGAATGGCTGAGACCGAAGAATGTTACTGAAGTGAGAAGCTTCATGGGGGCATGTCAGTACGTCTGCAAGGTCATCCGGCACTTCTCCCTGATCGCGGCGCCACTACATGGCTTGACCAAGGCCAACGCCAAGTTTGCATATGGAGAAGAACATGAGGCGGCATTCAAGCAGTTGAAGAGGAAGATTATCACGGCTCTGGTGCTAGCTCTTCCCAACCTCCAACGTCCAGTCGAGCTAGAATGTGACACGTCGGGCCACGCCATGGGTGCGGTACTGTTTCAAGATAGGAGGCCGGTTACGTACCACAGAGAGATGTTCCAAGCGCGCAATGCAATTACCCCACGTATGACAAGGAGCTATACGCCTTGGATCAGGCGGTGAAGCACTGGAGACATTACATCTTGGGGAAGAAGACAGTGTTGTACACCGATCATCGACCTTTTCAATATTTGCAGACGCAATCCAAACTTCAGCAAGCTCGGCACATGAAGTGGATGGCGTATATACATCAATTCAATTTCGTCATCAAGTACAAGAAGGGCGTGACTAACAAGCTGGCTGACATGTTGTCACGACCGCCGATGTCGGAAGTGTCGGCGCTTGTATGTGGTGGGGTGGTAATATAGGTGCTACCCATGGCTCATTAAGAATAAGGTCCTTTGTATGCGGAGGACGAAGACTTCAGAAGCTTCGCGAGCTCGGATAGATCAGCGCGGACGACATGGCGAACAGAGATGATCAAGGCGTGGCACTGAGCCTAGGTTGGAAGAGCACGGGCGTAAGTTACACACCAATTTCGGGCACAGAATGCACCTCGGCATCGGATATAGAAAACACCTCGGCTTTGGGCGCAGAGTGGACTTCGGCGTTGGGTTAGAAGGGACCTCGAGTGCAGAGAACACCTCGGCCACGGGCGCAGCAAGTACTTCGAGCGCGAGGCAGCACACGCCGCGGGCTTGTACGGACCTCCACTGGAGTGGCGTTAGGGATTGTTTTATTTACGCAGTGTGATGTTGCATACCTCAGGGCGCAGATTGAGTTCGGTGAATCCGAGAGGCGCACACATCCAAGGTGGCAAGACACTTCAGCGTGGAGAAGACCTTGAAGAACTTGGAGCGATACCTCTATTGGCCACGTATACGTATCGACATGAAGAGGTTCGTTAAGGGATGCACCCTATGTTGCATATCCAAGCCGGCTAATAGGAAGATGGGACTTTACATACCACTACCAATTCTGAGCCGACCTTAGGAGAGCGTGTCCATGGACTTTGCAGGAGACTTACCGAGCACAAGGTGCGGCCACGACTACATCCTGTTGGTCGTGGATCGGTTCAGCAAGATGATCTGCCTAGTGCCATGCAAGAAGGCGGTCACAGGAAAGGATACATCAAAGTTTTTCTTCAACCACATATGGCGTCACTTTGGCCGACCCTCATCCATCATCTCGGACAGAATAGCTGGTTCCTAGGAAGATTTGGAAGACACTATAGGGGCTTGATAGACACCAAGCTCAACCGAAGTATGGCGTTTCATCCTCAAACGGACCGTCAGACCGAGGTGGTGAATCGAACTCTGGTACATTTGTTGCGGGGATATAACGCCAAGCATCCGAAGACATAGGACGAAAGCTTACCCTACATCGAATTTGCGTTCAAAAGAGCCGTGCATGGTTCGATGGCGCAGGCTCCATTTAAGGTATTTCTCGAATATACACCTCAAGGTTCTTTTGATCTCGCCTTTTCCAGCCTACCCTAGCCTAGCACATCTAAGGAGGTTAGCGAGTCGTGCAAGGCGCTTCGATTTCTGGAGCATATCAGGAAGGTGAACAGGGAGGTAGAGGCTCGGCTCAAGAGGACACAAGAGAAGTACAAGCCTCGGCACGATCGAGCACGAGTTCCATTTACATTCCAAGATGGGGATAAAGTGTGGCTACACATTGGCAAGGAGAAATTCAAGGGGGGAAGAACACAAGCTGAAGTCCTTACGGTATAGACCGTTCCAAATACTTTGGAAGTATGGTGGCAATGCCTTCCAACTGACCTACCGCCCTACATGAATATATATTCTGTAGTGAATGCGGAAAAGCTCAAGCTGTTCTAACCTTCCATGCTCGATGAGGATCGACCTCTGGTACTACCGTCTATGGACGAGCTGGAGTTGGGGAGCGAAGATTCCCTATTTGAAGACATCATTATAGAGCGGAAGATCATTTCCACCAGGAGCGGAGAGCAGCCCCGGTATCAGGTGGGGCGCGTGTAAGCTTACCCTCGAAGGCCAAATGGTACACTATGGAGGAGCGTCGTAAGGTCTTTCCTCATCTGAGGTTCTAACAGGACCATTTCGGAGCAATGGTACATACAGTGGGGAGGCTTGACCCAGGAGGCTCTTTAGTCGAGACGGACGAGATGACACGAGTACGGACACCTCGGCCTCGGGCGCGGCAGAACATCTCGGCGGAAAAACCTCGACCTCGGGCACAACAACCTCGGCATGAACCTGTTGGGTTACGGGATAAGTCAATACATCAACATGCACAGCGTAAATTTAAATTTTTACAGCATTGCCCGTAAAACCCGAAACAAGATCCTATTGGTATGCTAAAATAATCATATTCACATGTATATCGTATATACATGATAAATCACATAATAAATCGCATAATAAAAAATAAATTAATCTAATTAATTTATTCGGTCCTATCATGTTACTAATCGCGTTTTACAAGATTATCGGATTACCTTGAATTCGTGAAATGAGAACTCCAGAATAAAATCAAGCAGTCGTCGTCACGAGTAGATTAGGTTCCAATGGATCAAGCCGCGAACGTACCCGACCTCTAACGGTGATCCACGCGGAGACGATCGCGAAACCGAAATCGATTTAATCAGATTAAATCGAATAATAATCTTTAACGGGCCGTCGGCCTGTTAACACCAAGTCAGCAAGCCCAACCCAGGTTCATCATCTTCTTCCTCACGTCGCCTTTGCCACCAATCAAGCTCGCTCGCCACTGGCTTCCTCTCGCAGTCAAGCACTCAGTGGTGATTTCCGGCTTATCGTCGTCACACACGCCACGAGCAGCCATCGGAGTTCACCGGAGTTCTCGGTGCAACTTTTGCAACCGCAAGCTTTGCCGTAGCTCCTAAGTTCGCTGCCGTTCACCTTTGCCTCAACTTGCCGTCGAGACGTCTCAGAGAAGACGATGCTGATGTCGCCGTCGAGCTCAGTCTTGCGAATAATTATCGTCTCTAAGAGCTGGTCGACGAAGAATGACGCCGACGCTGGTGAAGATGAACGGAGGAAGAAAATAAACGCGCGCAACCGCGGTAGCCGACGAAGATGAGAGTATATAGTTGTGCTAGCGGCGGTTCACCTTCCTCAACGCTCACCGGCCGTCGGCGAAACGTCGCGTAACGCTAGCGGTTACGCGCCCGCGAGAAAATGAAAGGCTTTCGCGTATTACGCAAAAAATCCTTTAAGTTTCTATTTTACAATTTCGGACCCTCACGAATTTGCAAAACCGCGGACCACCAAAATAGTTTTGGAATCTTTGCCCTCCTCTTTCATCTATAAATAAAATTCGAATTTCGCGATCGCGTCTCATTTGCGTGTGACCCACTAGGTTTAGTACCACGCCAGCAGTGAATAAATAGTTAATTCAACCAATTAACAAATAATTAGTTCAACCAACTAATTATATTTATCCACAGATCATGATCAACGTCTACAAATTGCCAGACCAATCTGCATGTGTATGATTCAAATTCATCATCAAAACCTCTTATGTGAATAGCTACCATGCCCTATAATCCTTTTGTTCCTTTGTAACATCCTGAATGAGCTATAGTATGGATATCAGTCAAACTCTAAAACTGCTCAATCATATGTATCTGTCTTAATAGATTAGCTCTGTAGTGACATTAAGAACTTCTCTTAATTCACATCGTACTTCGGCCAAAGCGATTGTTTTTAGCTAGCTCTTATATTAAAGACACATAGAATGTTCTCCTCCTTATTAGGACGTGACAGATTCTTTATTGGTTCTCAACTATCTTCATGTATGAAGATCTATACCCAGATGGCACCCGTGTACAACTAAACTGTTGTACTTGGATACACACTAAAGTATAAATGTTCTACACATAAGATACGATGGTAACCTCAAGTCAAAGGATCAAGGCACAGCTATCACAATAAAGAACTACCATTGACTAAATTCCACTGGTGCTCTTTTGCGAGTCAATTCAGTGAACTTATTCTCCAATGAGCACCTACACACTTACTTCAGTGTCAACTACACTTGTAGTAATGAGATCACTACTCTTGTCATATGAAAAGTAAGCTGTGTATTAGTCTTTGCTGTGCCATTGAGCCCCTATTCAGTGCACTTATGATTAAGAATATTTTTGACTTAGGTTTATAAGATGTTAGGTCTCATTATCATGATCATAAATCTGTTGCCCTTGTCCATGGGGTTTATCACATGCATTCATAAACACACACAAAAATTGACGATGCGATAAATAGGAATAACCATAATTAAATAAATGAATAAACAAAATATGTTTATAATAAAGTGTGTTTTCCAATATATCAAATTTAATTGGCTTTTAAGGTATCTACTCTATCAGAACCAGGGCGCGCACGGATGGCGAAACATCACGGGCGCAGACCTCATCATAAACCAAGCGCGCGCACTGGAGGCGAACCGACGCAGGCGACAGCTCGGGCGCGCGACTAGACTGCAAGCGCAAGACTCTAGACTCGGAAGCAGTGCCGCGCCAGTCGAGCAAGCATTCATTACTGTGTAGTTTCCCATAAGTTGTATTTATTGCTCTTCCATTGTAAGTAAGAAGTCTTGGGGAATGTCCAAGCATATATAACTCTTACTCGGCTTGTGAGAAGAGTTGGTTTTAGAAGTTTAAAATTCTAAGTGAATAGAAATACACATGAGAGGTAATCAGGCCGACTCCATTTTTCCACTCAAAGAACTGCCTTGATTCTTGTCTTCCTTCCTAGATCCTAAATAAATCCAACAGCAGCCTCCCCGGCCATTCTCGGACCGCGAGGAAGTTTGGATCAGAGACGGCCGGAGCAACGGAATTTCGATTCCCCCGCCTCGGTGAAGGTGCTTCGGACATTGTAAACATTGGCAAGACTACTAAGGCCAGATTTTGCTTCACTAGCCATTGAAGAAGATCAAGAAGAAAAGGCGTCGAAACAAGATTTTGGAAAGAGGAAGAAGAAGACGAACAGACTGTGCAAAGGAGAATAACCGTAAGTGGGGTGACGAAAATAATATTTATGAGGAAAATCGCACCAGTTTCAATAATATCTTTTAGCAACAAAGGACGCGGCTAGGTATGGTATCACATCAAACCTGGCCAGCTCCACCAATGAACGAAGGGCCAGCACCGAAACCAAGCGAGTAAATGCCGGGAAAAAGCTGCACCATAAGGCTACAAAGCGTATCTGCTTTATCAAGCGACGGGGAAGAGCATTAGGGCGAGAGAACGGTTCTACTCAGGCTGACTAATGACAAATCAGGTATTGGGAGAACGGTGCGCAGGTCAATCACGACAGGCTTACGAGTGGGAGGAACACAAATTCTGCATCCAGAAATACACGGAAAAGCCACAAGCAGCTGGCAAATGAGAATACCACAAAGATGGTGAACGGACAGTTCGAAATACTTTTATCGAAGTCTTCCAAATTGGGGGGCTTATGATGGAGCCACAATTGACAATGATCCGAGTCCCCAAGGAATGTCTAAGGAACTTGGTGTAATTAGATCTCGATGGGTTAGGAGGAAATGGCCGAATGAGAGAGAGAGAGAGATTTGGTGTGGCCGAATACAACTTTGTTTTTCTTTGCTTGTATTAATAGAAAATATTACAAAACCTAGCTTCTATTACAGCAATTATAATTTTAAAAACTATTAAAGCAAATACAATAACTACTTAGTGGGGATAGGAATGGTCCCTTGACCGAATGCCTTGAGCCACCCCTTGGCCTTCCGTCTTGCCTACCCTTACCTTAGCTCAAACACCTTGCTGACCTTTGAGCCAAGCCATGTCCATTGTTTGATGATTGTCCATACGGCCCTGCTGTGCTTGTTGAACTTTTGCACGTCGCGCGCCGCGCGCCCGCTGCCCTTCCGCACCGTACGCGCTGCCGCGTTGGACGCCCGCTAGTCTGCCGCGCCACGCTAGCCCGCTGGCCTTTCACGCGCGCGCCCGCTGACCTTCCGCACGATGCGCGCGCCCGCTGGCCTGCTGTGCGCCCACGCACGTCCATTCCGTGCTCTTGCGCGCCCATGCCACGTCCAGGCGCGCCCATGCCACGTCCAGGCGCGCCCATGCCACGCCCATGTCGTGCCCATGTGTGCCCGTGCTGTGCCCTTGCCATACTAGGTCGCACACCTGAGTTTTGACCCAAGATCCACCTGGATCAGACAACTAACGGACCGAATTAATGGGTTGTGCTATGCATTCAGAGAGCCGTTATTAGCAATGTAGATCGTGACTTGGCATTCCTTATTTTTTGTATTTAGTTGCTAAATTAAGGGATAGATAAACTAGGTTTAGGGGCGGCAGATACCATGAGTATATAAGGTATCATCCCCTCAATCCATAAGAGGAATGTACTCGGCTATCTCACTCATCACATAGTAACAAGCTCGTTCTCCCCTCATGTGGACGTAGGCATCATCGCCGAACCATGTAAATCTCCTTATGTTTTATGATTTCTGAAAGAGTAGATGCCCTAAAAGCCAATTATAATTGATATATTGGCAAACACACACTTTATTATAAACATATTTTATTTATTTATTTGTTTACTTATGGTTATTCATATTTATCGCATCGTCATATTTTTGTGTGTGTTTATGAATGCATGTGATAAACCCCGTGGACAAGGGCAATAGATATAGGATCTTGATAGTAGATCATGATAATGAGACCTAATATCTTATAAACCTAAGTCCAAAATATTTTTAGTCATAGGTGCATTTGAGTAAGGGGCTCAAAGCACGCAAGACTAATACACAGCTTACTGTTCATATGGATGAGAATAGTGATCTCCTCACCTAAAGTTGTAGTTGACATGAAGTAAGTGTAGTGCTCATTAGCAGAAATGAGTTCACTGAATTGACTCGCCTAAAAGAACCACTAATGGAATTAGTCAATCGGCTGATTCTTTTATGTTGATAGTTGTTGCCTTGATCCTTTGCACTTCGAGGTTGCCATAGTATCTTATGTGTAGAACATTTAACTCTTAGTGTGTGTCCAAGTACGAGCAGCTTAGCTATACACGGGCACCATCTTGGGTATTAGATATTCGCCACAATGAAGATAGATTGAGAACTAATAAAGAATCTGTCACCTCCTAGTAAGGAGGGAACATCTATGTGTCTTTAATATAGAACCAGCTCAAAATCCTTGCCGAGGTACGATGTGAATTAAGAAGAGTTCTTATGTTCACTACAGAGCTAATCTATTAAGACGGGATACATATAATTGAGCTGATTTAGAGTTTGACTTGATATCTCATATCTCTAAGCTGATTCGGGATGTTAGAAAGGCAACAGAAGGCATTATTAGCGGGCATTAAGTAACTATTCACATAAGAGGTTTTGATGATCGAATATTGAAATCATACCCGACCCACAAGGTGGTCATGGCATGTTGCTAGACGTTAACCATGATCTGTGGATTAATATAATTAGTTGGTTGAACTAATTATTTGTTAATTGGTTGAATTAACTATTTATTCACTACTGGCGTGGTACTGAACCTGATGGGTCACACGCAAATGAGACGCAAATGTGAATTAACATTTTTCGCTGTGCATGCTGATGTATTGATTTATCCCGTAACCCAACAATTTCTCTTTCGTTCATCATCTCAACGACATTGTGAGTCTTATTTCCTGATTCACCATGATTCACCAAACCCCTTAATCAAACATAAACCGCTACTTTGAAATAAAAGCATAGTTATTTGGCCCGTTGTATGTACATCACATAAGTGCTATCTGCTTTTGCTAGCAAACCTCAGGTCCTTCAGTTCCTGCTCAAGAGGTATATAAGAGGGGAAAATAGCATCTTAGCACATGTTTTTAAAATCATATGCAAATTAGTCTCTCATTTAAAGATTTATAAATCAAACTATATATCAATATTTATGTCAGAAGTATTTTGAATATTGATGGAGTCGCAGATTAACCAAGGGCGAGGCATCATCCGTCCATTTATGGCGACTTAAGACGGTGACTTAGCACTCCATATTTGAAAGAATCAGTTACCTAATTAAAAGAGAGCATTTAGGGTTGAGGACGGCGGATTTACTAATGTATATATACTTAGAATCTAGCCCTAAAATCGCAGATCTTGTACTCGGCTATCTCTCCTTGAACATAGGAACAAATAGCGTTCTCTCTTACCGTGGACGTAGGCATATTTGTCGAACCACATAAATTCTGTATTTTGTGATTGCTTTCCGTTCATCGTCGTCTAATTCCTAAATTCAACAAACTCCGAACCATAAAAAATCATGTATTATTTAGAAAAATTTTGAATAAAAAATAAGTAGATTTTGATATGATATATAACTTTTGCATTTAAATAATACTTCTAAATAGACGTTTCGAGACATCAAAGTCTTATTGTAAAATTAATTGGTCCGCTATATCGTTAAGATTTTGAAGTCTTATAATATCTATTTAAAAATAATTTTTAAAAATTTATAAATATAAAAATTTTAAATATAATATACTTTATATTTTTAAAATATTTAATAAAAATATTTTGAAAGTGTTGAAAATAACAAGTTATAAATCAGAGATTTTTTTTTTAAAAAATAAATTTTGAGTGAGTTGTCAATTCTCCCATAAGACTGTCGGGACTCGGAGTCCAGAAGTCCGAAATGCAGCACTGCCGGCTGATGGCGCGGGCGTTTTCTGGACCACCGAATGCTATCCACCTCCTCCATCGACGGCGGGGTGGCCGTGAAGCGCGTGATGCGTGGCAACTTCTGGGCGGCGCTGGAGGAGCTTCGGCCGCTAGTGGGTGCGGCTGAATTCGTGGCGGTGGATCTCGAGATGACGGGTGTCACGAGCGCGCCCTGGCGTGAGCCTTTCGAGTTCGACAGCTCCGATGTTCGCTATCTTAAGCTTAGAGACTCCGCGTCCAAGTTCGCCGTAATCAATCTGCCCTTTTCTATGGGATTCTTCCTCCTCATCCTTCCTCATTCACCCGTATTTTTCTATCTTTTACTTTTTCTTTCCCTTTTTCTTTTTATTTATTTATTTTTTGTGGTGGTCTTCAGGGCTATTCTAGATCGAGTTTGAAACTTTCTTACTGAGCTTAAGTTTTTCGGGGTGTAGTTTGGTGCTTCTATAGTTGAGCTTGAGATTTTTGATCTTGATCATATGTTCATAATTTCTAGATTGGGTTTAACTTTAACATTTGTTCTAGATTGAGTTTGAGAATTAGTTCTAGATCAACTGCACAATTTCTGAATTGAGTTTAAGTGTAACATTTGTTCCAGGTTGATTTTGAGGATTTCTTCTACAGGTAGGAACTAGGAAGGATCATATATGCGACTTCTTCACCATATCATTCCTTGTACACTCACTATGTCATATGGGTATTCAGATTTGCTTTTGTTTGTAAGAAAACGGATTCCAAGAATCAAATTCTTCCTAACTCAACCATAAGACTATATTTAATCACGTCCACTTCCCCCTTTTTCTGAATATTAAATCTAGATTTACGAGTGTGAACAGACTTGAAGAATTTGACTTGAAAACTCTCTTCGCCTTCGGCTAGCCATCCTAAATTTTAAAACCCCAAAAGCTTCATTGGTCTTGAGCATTTTCGAGGCCTGAAATCAAATGCTTTGTTAGCTATGAACCTTTTGACTTCCGTCTGATGGCCTACTCTGAGATTATTTATGCACATCAGCTTGTGGTCCTGCAGTGCAGGTAAACCCAGCATGGGCTCATTTGATATTGTGCTCTCCCAAATTCTGCCATTATAAAATATCAAGTTGCATTTGCAAGATAGAACATAGAATTACTACAGAGGCGAGATTGTAACAATTGCCATTGTGAGCTGCATTTTGCAAAGCAGAAAATATGTTGGCAGCTTTTTGTAACCATCGTAGTTCCCCTTGGAGTTTCTTTCCTTTCGGAAGATAGGCTAATATCTGCCAATAATAATAAGTTGCCTGTTTGCGTTGTTATTTACTTGATGTTCATTACTACTGTAAAGTTCCTTGTGATCTTAGTTGCACTCTATCATATGCATTTACTTTTTGTAAAGTCCCTTGTGACGGTCATTACTATTGGTAAGTCCCTTGTGATCTTAGGTGCACTTTATCATATGCATTTACTTTTGTTTGTTGCAGGTACAACTTTTATATAGTTCCTCACTTTGAACATCCATATCATGTGCCGCAATCTGAATTTCTATGCCAGACTTCATCAATAGGTTTTCTTGCTAAATACCAGTTTGATTTCAATGCTTGCATTCATGAAGGTACTTCCTTAAAACATTGATGAATTGTTCAAAAAGTGTTTGCATGATCATGTGTTGATTTTTTTTCCGTATGCCTCCCGTGTTAGTATGTTGCTTTACAGGTACAATTTGATGTTGTTGCATTGTGCTAAAAATTTGATCTATTACATTATTACAATTTTTACCATTTTTTCTTTTTAATCTCAGGAATATCTTATCTATCCAGAACACAAGAGATAGAGGCATTACAAAGATTTACTTCAGCGTATGTGGACGAAGCTATAAATGTTTTCGATGATTTGGGGCATGTGGAGAGGTTTCGATTAAGTGCAGTAGACATTCTTTTTACTCAAAGGATGAAGAATGGATTTCATGAATGGCTTTCTAAAATATTGAAACCTCCTGGAGATGATTATTCTTCTAAAAGACGAGCACACAATGGTTTTCTAAAGCAACCCAAGACTGTCTTCTTCAAGATGCGTCCTGCGATTTTGCTGACTGGTTTCAGCTCTCATCAACTCAAATTGATTCAGTTGGTAAAGATATTTTCAGATGGGCAATTCTAGATGTTGTAGATCATTCTTTCTGAATGCATATTTATTTTTTTTTGTCTTCATAGTGAATCTAGTCAATATCCTAAGTAATTTGCTTTGTCCCATTTTCTTTTATATTACATGTGAACCAAGTGAGCACATGCACACCCCTAATACGACTAACTAGCAGCAGTAATGAAGATAGTGAATATGCTGTTGGTGTCGAGTGCTTTTGCAGCTAACCCAATTTACCCCAAAATACCCTAAATTCTTAAGTTTGCAAAGGAACTATTATGAATTAAAGACTAAATTTTGGAATTAAAATAATCTGTTGCATCAGGTTTGTTCTGTTACTAATAGTTTATTTGACCAACTCATTTGATGTTTTGGATAAAGCTTAAGTGCATTCAAGGATTAAGGTGTCGCCAGCAAGGTGCATGTCTCGCAGCACATGAGTGGTGAAGGTTACATCTGCATGACAAGAAATTGGTCATCCTGACCCGTGTCTTGGGTTCATTAAATATTTCCCTTGTACATTATTTGGACCTCCAATGTTTT
The DNA here is from genome assembly GCA_002076135.1 of Xerophyta viscosa. Taxonomy (NCBI): domain Eukaryota; kingdom Viridiplantae; phylum Streptophyta; class Magnoliopsida; order Pandanales; family Velloziaceae; genus Xerophyta; species Xerophyta viscosa. Next base: position 258,384 of record MJHO01000194.1, on the reverse strand, counting down.
TGTTGTTTGGGCAAACTTGTAGTATATTTTAGTCTTTGATCCAATAGGTTAAGGAATGTTGATGTGGGTGTATAGTTAGTGTGCTGAAGATTATTGAGATCATGCTGGACAACAGGCTGAGTCTTATGGTGTTAAGTGTTTAGTCGTGTTTGGAAATTTGGTACTCAATAACATCTACTCTTGTTCCAGAGTGAAGTTTTTTTTTTTCCTAAGTTTTTGGAGAACTTCTTGTAAACAAAGGAATGGAAAAAACTACTTACCCCCAATAAACTACACATTAAACCACACATAATTAATCTCCACTACACATTCGTCTCGTGATCTGCACTTATCTTGCGATCCGCACAAATTATAAAAAATACAACTATACCTATTGTAATATGTGGTCCTGATGTTGCCATGTATGCTATGTGATTTATTGTGTGATTTCTTGTGAGAGCATAGCAAAACCCCAAAGGTAAAGTGGAGGGATGCTTTAGAATCTAAGCGTTTTCGGGGTTAGAAGGTCTAAAATTGAAAATATATGGGACACAAGCTCAACTCTTGTAGCTTTAATGTATTCGAAAAGTGTTGCAAAAGGGGAAGTTCTAGTACTTAAATTCTATCTTGCAAGAAATGGTGGAATCCACGAAAGTGTGGTGGCGGGATTCTTTTGCAACGAGAAGTTTTTCTTCAAGTTGAAGGAAAAGTATTACTGCTAGACACCACTTGTATTGTATGGTACGGAATGATGGTCGGTTAAGTAATATATTAGAGGATGAAAGTTTCGGAGATGAGTGTTGTGTCGAGGTTAATAAAGAAAACTAATTCATTAAATCATCCATAGTTTTTCTACAGCCCGTAGGCTACACTTATATAGACTCCTACCTTCCAAAATCTATTATAGTTTACTCCCTACCAGGAATCTTCCTACAAAAATCTAACTTTCATACAGTACTTTCTAATCATGTTGCTTGCAGATCTGACTTCTTCATAACGTCTTGCGTGCTTGCGACGCTCGGTCGAACTTCCAACCTGGATCCGTGCCTCCCTGCTGACTGCTCCGCTTTCCTGTATTCGCTGGGCCTTGTCGTGTTGCTGGCCCTCCCCTCACTGAGTTGGCCCGCCTCTGCGCTACGTGACAATTACCCTCCTGGTCCGTCTCGGCTCCTGCTGCCTCTCTGTTCGGCCCTGCTCTTGCTGCTGGGTATAACATTCCCTCCCGCTTGAAAAAAGAACTCGTCCTCGAGTTGGAATCGTCGGTGCAGCTCATTGACATCCTCCCAGGTTGCTTCTGACTCGGGAAGACCCTCCCAACGTATCAAGACCTCTTGGCCTGCTGGATGCCCCCGAACTGCGAGTGCTTCGGCCGGATGTGAGGTCAGCTGCCCCGAATCTGCGAAAGTGGGTAATGGAGACACCTGTTGCGACCTGAGTTGGTTGGCATCTTTCAGTTGGGAAACATGGAAGACATTGTGAATGCGAGCCGAAGGTGGAAGATCCAACCGATACGCCACCTTTCCAACTTTGTCTAAGATGTCATAGGGCCCATAGTAACGATGTCGTAGTTTGTGATTCCTTCTTTCTGTAAGAGAAGATTGACGGTATGGTTGTAGTTTTAACAACACTTTGTCTCCAATTTTGAATTCTTTGTCTCTATGCCCCTTGTCATATAGTTGTTTCATTCTGTTTTGTGCACTGAGGAGATGTAATTTGAGATCGCGTAAGAGCGCATCCCGTGTGCGTAGAGCACTACCTACTTCATCTTGGTGAATAGGTCCCGTCTGGAAGCGATGTATCGTGGGTGGAGGTCGTCCGTACACAGTCTCAAAAGGGGTCATCTTCGCAGCGGTATGAAAGCTTGTGTTGTAGGAGTATTCCGCCCAGTGTAGGAATTTTCGCCATGTCTTGGGGTTCTCTCCCACAAAACATCGTAAGTAGTTTTCCAAGCAACGGTTAAGGACCTCGGTCTGCCCATCCGTCTGGGGGTGGTAAGAAGTACTGTGTAGTAACCTTGTCCCCTGTAGCTTGTGAAGTGCCTTCCAAAAACTACTAATGAAGATCTTGTCGCGATCCGATACAATGGATGAGGGAACGCCATGTAGTCGAACTATCTCGCGGGCAAATGTGTCAGCCACCATAGACGCCGTGAACGGGTGTCGAAGTGGTATAAAGTGCCCGTACTTGGACAACCTATCCACGACAACGAGGATGGTGTTTTTGCCTTCCGATAGGGGTAATGCCTCTATAAAATCCATAGAGATATCCTCCCATATTGCCTCCGGAATAGGTAGAGGTTGTAGTAATCCTGCAGGTCTCAAGGAATCCGATTTGGCCTTGTTGCAATTATCACATGTCAACACATATTGCTGTACATCTCTTCGCATGCCTACCCAATAAAATGACGCCGCCAAACGCTTGAGCGTTTTTAGTTGTCCTGCGTGGCCACCCGTGGGGGTGTCATGACATTCGAAAATAAGCCTCTGGCGAAGGCTCTCGTCGGCTGGAACTACCAAACAGCCGTGACGAAAAAGTAGCCCATCTCGGGTGGAGTAGGGGGCTTCAGGATTCTGGAGCAACTTCTGAAATTCTGCATCCTTCTCTCCGGTTTGACGTAGCTCGCTGAGTAGACTAATGGCAGTTGCTGAACTTTGCATTGCAGATAAGCTGCCTGGAGGTAGCTTGATGGTTGCTTCGGAAAGATGGGTAGCTTCGGTTCCTGCTGCCGTAGTTGCTGCTGGAAACACCTCAGCTGCCGAGACTTTGACTTCAACAGAACTTGCATCTATCAAGTTTTTTGCTGACCGAACTTCTGTTGCATGAGGAACTTCTCCTGCTGCACCCGATGCTGAGTTCCTGACTGGTTGAGTCGAAGTAGCCTCTGCACTTGCTGCATCTGCCAAAACCGCTGCTGGATTCACTTCGGCTGGCTTCAGTGTTGCTGTGGCTGTTGCTGCTGCGGAATCTCGTCTTGACAAGGCATCTGCGACGACATTCGAGGTTCCCGTTCTATACTCAATGGAATAGTCGTACCCCATTAGTTTCACTAGCCACTTTTGTTGCGCAGGAGTTGCTATCCTTTGCTCCAATAGGTATTTCAAACTATGATGATCCGTCTTGATGACGAAGCTTCTACCTAAGAGGTAGTGTCTCCAATGTTGGACCGAAAGTACTATAGCCATAAGCTCCTTCTCGTACACCGGTAGACTAAGAGATCGTCCGGAAAGGGCCTTGCTGAAAAATGCGATGGGATGCCGCCCTTGCGAGAGGACTGCCCCGAGTCCACTACCTGATGCATCGGTTTCTACCAGGAATGGTTTGGAGAAATCCGGTACAGCTAGAACAGGTGCGGTTGCCATGCTTTGCTTGAGTGTAATAAAGGCCTGTGTTGCTTCCTCGCCCCATCGGAAAGCGTCCTTGCGCAGTAGTTTAGTCAGTGGAGCTGCAATCTTGCCATAGTCTTGTATGAAGCGTCGGTAGTATCCTGTAAGACCGAGAAACCCTCGAAGAGCAGTGAGTGAGGCGGGTATCGGCCAATCCAACATTGCTTGTATCTTGGTAGGATCGGCCGCAATCCCTTTGACCGAGATGATGTGGCCCAGGTATTCCATAGTTTGTCGCCCCCAGCTGCACTTGGTTTTGTTAACATGAAAGTGCCCCTTCTGTAATGCTGAAAAGACTATTTCTAGGTGACGAAGATGTTCGTCCCAACTTTTGCTGTATATGAGTATATCATCAAAGAAAACCAGTACGAATTTTCGAAGATAGGGACGGAATACCTCGTTCATGAGAGATTGGAACGTAGATGGTGCATTCGTGAGGCCGAAAGGCATCACTAAGAACTCATAATGCCCTTCATGAGTCCGGAAAGCTGTCTTGTGCACATCGTCTTCCTTGATGCGTATCTGGTGATACCCAGATTTAAGGTCCAACTTGGAGAAGAAAATGGCCCCATGTAACTCGTCCAGGAGTTCGTCAATCACCGGAATCGGAAATTTATCCTTCACGGTAATGTTGTTGAGTGCTCTGTAGTCCACACAGAATCTCCAAGTACCGTCTTTTTTCTTGACGAGGATCACTGGTGACGAAAATGCAGATGTACTATGCCGAATGATCCCTTGCTCCAACATTTCGCAGACAGTACGCTCAATCTCGTCCTTTTGCACCACCGGGTAACGATATGGGCGCACATTGGCTGGTGAGGCTCCCGGCACTAAGGTAATGCTGTGGTCACATGCGCGAGCCGGGGGCAGTCCTTGCGGTGTAGAGAAAATCTTCGGGTATCGTTCCAGCAGGATCCTCATCTCGGCTGGAGCTTCTTCCTCCGGAATTGTCGAGGGGTTAGCTAGAAGGCGTATCGCAAAGCAACTCCCCTTGCTACCTCCCGCGTCTTTGGATACTCCTCCTTCGCGAATTCCCCGGATCTCTTGTGTTTTGTTATGCCATGTGAACCGCATGATTCCCGTGGCCCAGTTGCACAAGACGTCCCCTAATGTTTGTAGCCAATGAACGCCGAGGACCACGTCCACTCCACCCAGAGGAAACGGATAGAAATCCACCGCAAATTCGGCTTCACCGATCGCCATCAGGACCCGTGCATAAATATGATTGATAGAGTATGGCCGTCCATCCGCTAGCTCGACCTGCAATCGACGTCCTGGTGAGGTGCTGAGCCGTAGGCGCTTGGCCAGGTTCTCTGTTATAAAGTTATGAGTGCTGCCCGGGTCAATTAGAATAAAAACGGGTTGTTTTTTGAGTAACCCGTAAATGCGGATAGTTTGGGGACCCGTTAACCCGTGGATCGCATGGAGTGAAATTCGGCCGTCTTCAATCTCCTCTAGAAGTTCGGCATCTTCTTCCCGATCATCTTCCTCGTAACCTTCCAGGCAGTATACGCGCGCGCGACACCGGTGTCCGGGCTCGTATCGCTCGTCACAGTGGAAGCAAAGCCCTTTGGCCCTTCTCTCCTTCATCGACGCCCACGACAGCGAGGAGGATTTCTTCAATTCCTTCGGTTCCTGCGTTCCCGCCGCTGTTATAGCCCTCGACTCGTCGAGCGTCGGCCGCTGGAAACTCGGTCGGCCAGCGTAACTAGATTTGCTGACGGGGTGACTCGCCCTTTTCTCCAATCGTTGCTCCTCCTCGAACAATCGGGCCAATCTGAAGGCCGTCTGGATATCGCGGGGTCCGTGAGCCAACACCTTGATCGCGATTTTATCTTGTAGACCGCAGCAGAATCGACCTATGAGGTCGTCTTCGTGAACCCAGGGCAGTCTGGACTTGTGCTCCTCAAAGGCCGCTTGGTACTCGGCGACCGTTCCGTTTTGTCGGAGTTTTCCAAGAGTATAGCTGACGTTTCCGAAGGTGTTAGGCCCGAAACGCTCCAGGACCGAGACCGCAAACTGATGCCATGAGTGGTTCGGATACGATTGCTCAAAGCTTTGGTACCAGCGATTTGCCTCTCCTCGTAAGTGCATAGCCATCGTTACGAGTTTGTGGGGATCGCTGACTATGTTATGGTATCGGAAGTACTTTTCCACATTGTATAGCCATTCTTGTGGATCTTCCCCCGAGAAGCAAGGGAACTTATGCCGTTCGCGGAACATGTTGTGTGGTGGTGCGGTAGCGAGAGGTGGGACAAAGGACGGGCCTGGTGGTGAACAGTACATCCGTTCAGGGGTTGTTGCTGCTGGATCTGGCGCGAATTGCCCGAAGTGGACATGCGGTCCTGTCGGATACGGCGCAGCTTGCGGTGCTGGTGGAGGGGCCGTCGTGTGTTCGCTTGGGCTAGGTGACGGTGATGTAGACCTGGCTGCTTGTTGAGTCACTAGGAAGGTTTTGAACATATCCTTCAATTCTTCCATGAAATTCTGCTGGGCTTGGAGGACATCTTCTACCGTCGCATGGCTGTTGTTGTTCACCGCCTTGGAACCATCAGGGGAGCAACCCCCTTCGTTGGTGGAAGGGTTAGGTCGGCCACCTTTCGACATGGTGGCCGGTGCGAAGCTCTGATACCAATTTGTTGTGTCGAGGTTAATAAAGAAAACTAATCATTAAATCATCCATATTTTTCTAACAGCCCGTAGGCTACACTTATATAGACTCCTACCTTCCAAAATCTAAATATATTATCTCCTACAAATCTTCCTACAAATCTACTTTCCATAACTACTTTCCTAATTGGTTGCTTGCAGATCTTGACTTCTTCCCATATCCTTGCGACGCCGATAAACCTTCCAACTTGGATCCGTGCCTCCTGCTGACTGCTGCCGCTCCCTTGGATCCGCTGGGCCTTCTGTTTGCTCGGCCTCCCCTCCTGAGTTGGCCCGCTCTCTGCTACCCCCTCCTGGTCCGGCTCGGCTCCTGCTGCCCTCTCTTGGTTCGGCCCTGCTCTTGCTGCTGGGTATAACAATGAGAAAGCTACATTAGATCTGTGGCCACTCTATTTGCTAAGATGGAAATTAGGGGTAGTTTGTATTGAAGAAAAGATGATGAAAATATGATTGTGATGGTTTGAATATGTAAGAGGAAGGCTGATGACTACATCATAAAGAGATACTTAAGAGTTTATTAACGAGTGGAAGAGGAGAAGAAGTAGGCCAAATAAGATTGGGAGAAATACTCTTTGACATGTCTTTTACTATTGAATCATCAAGAGGAGATTGCTTTGGCTGGCGCGTAATGTGTAACTAATTCATTTTGTTTGTGGGGGGGTGTTTACTTTCGTTGTCTTTCCTTTGTTTGCCTTGTGTCCTTTTGTCTCTTTTTGTTACCTTTTCGTCCTTTTGTGTGCCCTAAGTTGTTTGCTCGTCATTTTTCATGTTTTGTATTCTAGGTTGTTTGCCTCCCTTGCTTGCTTACTGTTTATACCATCTTTGCTTGCTTGATGTGTATTTTGGGCCCATGTTCTGTGTCATATCCTTCTGTGGGGTAAGACTGTTTATATAACCCTTCCCAAACACTACATGCGCGGGATTTCTAATCACTTGTTTTTGTTTCAACTTTCGCTGTACATATATTTACACTTAAGGTTTACCATCTTACTTTATTACACGGTACCAGATTGTATGAATTAGTGTGTCACATCCTGTGAATTGGAGTGTTGATGGAATGAATAATTAAAGTGAAACAATATTAAGGAGTGCAATGTTATTTTCGCAAAAAGAAAAATACTCAAGGAACTGGAGATAAACTTGCCCATTTATTCTTTAGTCATTTTTTCCCTAACTATTGCATGTGGATTTCCTGAGGGAATCAAGATCTTAAGCTAGTAGTTAATTAAGAGATATGTTTTGTACCTTCTTTAATAAACTATCGTCTTCGTTGTCTGGTTATACAACGTGATTGTGTGGTAGTTATGGTGTATATTGTTTTTATGCGGCCAAAATTTAGTAAATGCCCCTCTACTATGTATCTTTGGGCATTCATGCTCCTATACTTATTTTCGTAACTTTCATACCCCTTTACTATTAGTTTGGGAACGCGATACCCCTGAAAAGGATTTAGGTGTTAATTATGCTGATGTGGCACCAATTAAGCATTATTTAATTATTTTTAAATATAAACATGGGTATTTTTTAATGTCCAACTAATATTAAAAAATAATAAAAAATATTAATTAGTGCCACGTCAGCAAGATTAGTGACGTGTCTGTCTAATTAATCGAATAAGGACATCGCGTTCCTAAATTTGAAATAGAAGGGTATGAAAGGTCCCAAAATAAGTTGAAGGGTATGAACGTCCAAAAGTCTATAGTAAAGGGGTATTTACTAAATTTTGGCCTTTTTATGCTAACAACCTTTAGGCTTCACTGTAAGCTTCTAGATGTGAAGGTTTCCACTGCATTGCATTTTAGCCTAAGTTGTAATCTTTGCTTCACAGGTAGTAAGAGAGCATTTCAACAAACTTGTTTATATTCGTGTTGGTGATGGTGAAGCTTCCGTCTACAGGCATGTAGTGTATACGGATTGTGAGGCAGACAAGAGTGCTTTGTTGGTATGGTTGAAGATGAAATCTTGTTGCTCTTGGATATATATTGCATAATTGTTAACAATTATGAGTTTTCAATCTGCCATTAAGCTATGCTATCAACTCGCGTCATGAACTTCAATCTCTTGACTAAGTAATAATTTATCATCTTTTTTTTTTTAGAACTATTTTGGAAGATAACCTTTTTGTTAGAGTACAACATTTTCATTGTCTGTTATTGTTATTTCTTAATGTTTGTAGAAATGTCATAGACTCGCAGGCCTAATGAATGCGGCCAGTATTATCGTAGGCCTAGTTTGCTCTTTGGAGCCTACATGCTGTTAAAAACAAGTTTAGGCAAAATTGGCCTGATTGTTGGAGCTCAATTTACATTGCATGCATTTAGCCATGTTATGAGAAGTAGAGGTGGTTCAATTTTGCAAGTTCTAATGCGCTGACTCCGATGTTAGACGAAATATCCATTTTGCCGGATCTTGTACCGACCAAAAAATGTAGGGACCAACTTTGACTTCAATTCAACATGTAACAAAGTGAGAATAGATGTGGTCATTTCTTCTTGCGAATGGGAATTTCATCAATTTGCAGCAGTAATGCCAATTCCATTACGCAACTCAGGTTGAGTTGGCCTTCAAAACTCAGTTGAGCTGAGCCAAAGCTTTATGCCATTGTACTGGAATAGGGTCTACTAGTGATGTGCATCATTCGTTTCGGCTCAATTGTGGTGCAACTTCATTAGAATAGCAAGAAGCTAAGCCATACAACACGCAAGATTAGCATGCAACTTGCAAATGTGTGATTGAACCAATTTCAAGTCAAGATCCGTGGGCTCAACTTAATGAGATTAGAGCCTAATTAAAGCTCTCGTGGTGCTCAAGCAAGCGCACGTGCATACATATAGGGAACTGTCTAGCAAGAATACCTAGTGGAGGATTATATCAACATTCTAAAAGATGGAGTAGGTGAGGATGTCCCAAGTGAAACGAGATCATGGTAGTTCCATCATTTGATCTCAGTAGTGAGAAGTACTCATCTTAGAGCCTCAGGAAAGGTTACTAGGAGATCATCAACTATACGTTCTCATGGATTGACAAGGACTCCAAATAAAGGTTACGAAGCATTTGTTGCTTAAATTTGTGATTACCAGTTGTTATGCCAGTCCTTTTTGAAGTGGATTAGTGTTCAATATCAATTCAATAGTCATACTTGTGGAAGAGTGATGTCTACTCTAGGTGTCAACAATAGTGTTATATGTAGTAAAGAATGGGTGTGAGTTTCTCGCTAACCCGCTAGTTGGAGCAAAATATTGATGTGGCTACGACATTCCATGTGAATCAAATGGTGAACACTTAGAGGACTTTATGTAGGTACGGACATAGGCTACATGAGCCCCATAATCAGCTTATACGTACGGTAGCCCAAACCAATGTTAAGGTGCCGAGTGGCACGTGCCGATCCCTAGGGATCAGGCACAGTGATGGGCTGTTTCGGCCCCTTGCTTGTGCTGGCCGAAGCAGCCGACACAGATGAAGCATGCCGACCGTTTTGGTCGGCACAATTTTTTTTTTTTTTAAATCTATGTAACCTGCCACTGAAGGGCGGTCAAATATTTTATCCAAGAGTACCATCATGTTTATACTTGAGATAAATGGGTTTATTTATTATGTCCGAACGACATATAAAGTAGATTTGAATGCTTTAGATTTTACCGATCTCTTCTATCAACTACATCAATACTCTATATAGCGGTGATTTATGTATTATATACTTTTAATATATAGTTAAACCTTTTGTATTTCATATTTCTTTAATCTTTCTTTTATTTGTCTTGTACTTATAATAATTTTTAAAATAAAATTTGTATGGATCGGCACGGTCGGCACTTCTCGAGTTTGGGATTTAACAAAATGCGGCAAGAGATGATACCTTAAACCTTGTTCCAAACTGAGACTGTAGTTAGTCCACTGCACTACGACCCTTTGTTAGGTTAGTAAATTCCAGAACTAACCTTTCATTCATAATATGATTCAAGTGAATATCATCAAAATCATCAATAATAACAAGTTTGCATATAAACGATCATAAAGTATGGTTCATTAAACGCATGAAAGAACATGTTGCATGCTTTAACCAAAATGGCATGAACATCCACTCATGTATTTCATACTTGATTTTAAAAATAAATTTTCCATCCAATACCCTTTTTCACTCCTCTATGAAGGTACCTATTCATAAGTCAATTTTAGAAAAAACATAATCGTCATGTAACCCAATTAGCATGTTATCCAAGCAATTAATATGACGAAGTAGTATCATGTTTTCTATCCGAACATGATATAGGAGGATCTCATGTCAAGTTCATATTCGCGGTGCTAGCTTCATTCGCGCACAACGCGCACGTCAAAAGTCCTCGCCAACCGAGGCATTCCAAGTTTAGCCCTCCCAAGGACACCTAGAACCCTCGTCGGGTCAAGTTTAGTCCGCGCCATCGCAGCGCACAAGTTCCAGTTCAAGACGACCAAGGCTTAGTTGAGCCCGTCCCAGGGCATTTGTTTCAGCTATACCCGAATACGAAGTCATTAGGCCAACTCTTGGGCCAGCAACAAGAAGCCTCGCACTCAACGTGCATAAAGCTCCTGCAACAACAGCCCAACCAAGGGCTTCTAGAACCCTCGCCAGGTCAAGTTTAGTTCACGCCATCGCAGCGCAAGTTTTCGCGCCATAGTAGCGCAAGTCAAATCCTCGGCCACCCGAGGCATTTCATACCCATGATCGGGTCATTTTCAGCAGCGCCACTGCAGTGTAATTTCAGCTCGATCAAGAGCATCAAAAGAGCCCCATCCAAGGGCCTTTGTTCAAGCCGTGCCATCGCTCCTCAACCTCAAGAAGGCAAGCCCAAGACCTTCTTTAAGGATGTGCCACCTCAGCTTGGCGGTACAAAGTCATTTGTCACGTCAGCATGTGAAAGAAATCAAGGGGATGCAAAGGCGCCCGCGCAGGAGAACGCTCGGGTGAACGCTCATGCGAGGGAGAACAATCGGGTGAACACGCAGGTGAACGCTCGGGAGAACGCTCGGCACGCACCGGTTGCACGGCCAGACTACCTGGGCGCACGAGCAAGAAATTTGAAAAATCCGTAATTAAGTTTGTTTAGCCTATTTTATTACAAGTGTCATTAAGGTGTCCCCCTAAGGTGTCCAAGGTGTACCACCCCACCCCTAAGGTGTCCAAGCGTCTTCCTAAGGTGTCAAAAGCCTCTAGAAGGTTTTGACAATGTTTAGACATGTGTCAAGACGTAATGCAAAGCTTATCTCTTAGTTGCTTAGTCACTAGGATTATGTTTCTTTCTCTTGTGTTTTTGTAAAGCCTTTTTAAAGGTTCCTTTTATCATTGTAAGAGCTCGAAGGGAGGAGGTGTGGAAGAAATAAAAGTTTATATTTCCACATATAATTATTACCTCTTTCCCATTCTCTTAAAAAAAAACTAAGCCACTTCTCTAGTTTATTTTTGGCCGAATCATGCTCACTGTTTTTCACATCTAGAAGAAAGCTGTAGGAGGAGGCAAATACCAAGCCAAGCCAATCATTGGTTAGGCTCGATCCCGACAGTTTACCATGCAAGCTCAATTAGAGCTCATCATCCATATGAGTATCCATTTCTCTCCTCTAAGTTTCTGCTCATGTCGAGCACTATGTTTTTTACTCATCCGGAGCACAAAGTTCTCTGTCCAGCTCACGCTCGGGAGAACGCTCTGGTGAGCCCTCAATATCATGCTCTCGCCGAGCACCAAGTCAAGCAGCGCCATATTTGGAGAATTGCCTTTCTTCTACCCTCCATACATTCGAGGAAGTGTTCCTGGCTGCGAGTATGGGATCGTTGTCCGAGAGTGTTCTTCCTGGATCATTTGGTATTAGAGCAACCAAGATCCTCGGCCCCTCGAAGTAGTTTATCTCGCCGAAACATCACTGCTTCGAGGATGCTAAAAGCAACAATGAAGGCTTGGGAGAGAATTGCCGGCAGCCTTAGAGGAATTGGCCTCATGCAACCGAGCAGAAAATCCCCTTTGTGTTTGTTATTTCAGTTTTTAAGAAATTCTGAAGTCATGGGAGAAGAAGGCGTATTTCAGAGTAGGAGAAGAAGACATTACGGCAGCGCTACATCCCGCGCTTAGCCTATGCCACATCACGGCGTATCGAGCAACGCAAGGCCAACCTTGTAATCCAAACTCATCGCTTGCAGGAACAATCAGAGTGTAGGGGGAAGGTTTGATCCAGGAAGATCTCATGTCAAGTTCATCTTCGTGGTGCTAGCTTCATTCGCGCACAACGCGCACGTCAAAAGTCCTCGCCAACCTAAGCATTTCAAGTTTAGCCCTTCTAAGGGCACCTAGCACCCTCACTGGGTCAAATTTAGTTCGTGCCATAGCAGTGCACAAGTTCCAATTCAAGCCGACCAAGGCTTAGTTGAGCCCGTCCCACGGCATTTGTTTCAGCTACACCCGAAGACGAAGTCATTTGGCCAACCCCTGGGCCAGTAACAAGAAGCCTCGCACTCAACGTGCATAAAGTTCCTGCAACAATAGCCCAACCGAGGGTTTCTAGAACCCTCACCGGGTCAAGTTTAGTTCGCTCCATCGCAGTGCAAGTTTTCGCGCCATAGTAGCGCATGTCAAGTCCTCGGCCACTCGACGCATTTCATACCCATGATCGGGTCATTTTCAGCAGTGCCACCGCATTGTAATTTCAGCTCGATTAAGTGCATAAAAAATAGCCCCATCCAAGGGCCTTTGTTCAAGCCGCGTCCATCACTCCTCAACCTCAAGAAGGCAAGCCCAAGACCTTCTTTAAGGATATGCCATTTCAGCTTGGCGGTACAAAGCCATTTATCACGTCAACACGTGAAAGAAATCAAGGAGATGCAAAGGCGCCCAAGCGGGAGAACGCTCGGTGAACGCTCATGCGCGGGAGAACACTCGGGTGAACGCGCAGGTGAATGCTCGGGAGAATGCTCGTCTCGGGGCAACACTCGGCACGCACCGGGTGCACGGCCAGACCACCTGGGCACACGAGCAAGAAATTTGATAAATCTGTAATTAAGTTTGTTTAGCCTACTTTATTACAAGTATCATTAAGGTGTCCCCCTAAGGTGTCCAAGGTGTACCCCTAAGGTCATGTTTGGATCCCTGGTAAGGGTAAGAGTTACCCTGGTAAATATGTTATTAGGGTAACAGACCGGTAACAGTTACCCATGTTTGCATTACTGGTACTTATTACATGTGTGATAGACTGGTAACAGTTACCCATGTTTGGATTACTGGTACTTGTTACATGGATAACGAATGCCATATTAGAAATTATTGTCAATTATACTCATAATGTAATTTATAAATAAAAAAGAATATTTATAATAAATTATTTATTTTAAAATAACTAATTTATTAATTTATTTATAAAATAAATAAATTTCATTGATTTTTTATATACAAAATAAGTAAATTATTTATATGTTTCTAAAATAAGTAATTAAATATTTAATAAAATAATACATAAATTCATTTTTACTAAAAGTAATAAATAATTTATTTTATCAATAAAAAATTTGCTTAATTATTTATTAGCTAATTTAATGATTATTCACTTTTTAAATAATTAAGTATTAAATAATATTATTATTTAGTTAATAAATAAAAATAATAAATTAAATAAATAAATGCTTAGTAAATATTAGTAAAATAAATAAATACTTATCTATTAAGAAGTAATAATAATTTACTTATTATTAATTAATTTAGTAATAATTTGTTTAACTATTTTTTACGTAATAAACTAAATAATTTATTGACTTTTATTAAAAATAAATATTTAATGTCATTTAGTTAATAAAATAGACAAATAAAAATTTAAAAATATTATTTATATAAATAATATTTTGTAAGTTTTAGTAAAATTAAATACTATTCTGTTTAAAAAAATACATAATTTATTTATTATTAATTATTTAATAAAATTTTAATTAAAATTTTTAATATAATTAATTAATAAGATTCTCAAAATAAAATTTTCATCAATATTATTTAGTTGTAGATAACTAGTTTTTATAAAAAAAATTAATAGTTTATTTAGCTATATATAATTACTAAATAAATTAAATTTTAAAAATAAATAATAAATAAATAAATAAAATAGTTAAATTAATATTTAGTTAAATTAATTAAAAATAAATTAACTAAAAGAGATATGAGAAAATGGGTTATGGTTACATGGGTAACGTTTTACCCACCTCAAGAGGTGGGAAAGAGTTTACCCATGAATGGAGGTAAAAGTTACCTAATCTGGTAACACTTATCATCCAAGCAAACATGGGTAAGTGGTGATAAACATTACTCGAGTAATGATTACCACCATTTTACCCATATCCGAACATGACCTAAGGTGTCCAAGTGTCCCCCTAAGGTGTCAAAAGCCTTTAGAAGGTTTTGACAAGTGTTTAGATATGTGTCAAGTCATGAGGCAAAGCTTATCTATTAGTTGCTTAGTCACTAGTTTAGTCACTAGGATTGTGTCTTTCTCTTGTGTTTTTGTAAAGCCTTTTTAAAGGCTCCTTTTATCATTGTAAGAGCTTGAAGGGAGGAGCTGTGGATGAAGAAATAAAAGCTTATCTTTCCACATATAATTACCTCTTCCCCATCCTCTCAAAAACTAAGCCGCTCCTCTAGTTTATTTTTGGCCGAATCTAGAAGACTAGAGGAGGAGGCCAACGTCGAGCCAAGTCAATCATAGCTTAGGCTCGGTCCCAAAAAGTTAATCATGCAAGCTAAATTAGAGCTCATCATCCATATGAGCATTCATTTCTCTCCTCTAAGTTTCTGCTCATGTCGAGCACTATGTTTTTTGCTCATCCCGAGCACAAAGTTCTCTGTCCAACTCACGCTCGGGAGAACGCTCAATTACCATGCTCTCACCGCGCACCATGTCAAGCTGCGGCATGCTTGGAGAATTGTCTTTCTTCTACCCTCCATACTGAAAGAGTAAATGCCCTAAAAGCCAATAATATTGGATATTTTGGCGAACATATTTTGTAATAAATCCTTTTTGATTTACTTGATTATGGTTATCATTGTTATTTTATTAGCATCGTCATGTTAAGTATGTTGTATGAAATGTATCGTGAATAAACCCCAATGGACTAAGGCGACAGATAGGATCATGATAGTTGATCATGATAATGAGACCTAATGCTCTTATAAAACCCTAAGTCCAGATGTTTCTTAAAGTCTAGGTGGCATTGACGTGGGGCTCAATGTCACGCGGAAAGACTAATACAACAGCTTGCTTGCTCATAACGATAGAGTAGTGATGCTCATTACTACGCGTGAGTTGACACTCGAAGCAAGTGGTGTCAGGTTGCTCAATGAATGAATGAGTTCACTGAATGACTTACCCCGAGAATACCGAATGGAATCTGTCAATGGTAATTCTTCAGTGTGATAGTTATGCCCTGATCCTCAGACTTTGAGTTTATCATAGTATCTTATGGTTCATGTTATACTTTAGTGGTTTCCAAGTATAGTCGGCTGTACAAGGGACACCATCTGGGTATAAATAATAGCACATGAAGATAGATGATAACCAATAGAGAATCTGTCACCTCCTATAAAGGAGAGAACATCCTATATGTCTTTGAATAGAACTAGCTCAGAAAATCTTTGGCCGAGGTACGATGCTGAATTAAGACATTTCTTAATGTCACAGGCGCGAGCGAATCTATTAAGACAACGATTATTTGTTCGAGCTATATTAGAGTTTTGACGGATACTATACTCTAAGCTCGTTGGATGCTTAGACAAAGGAACAGAAGGATTATAGGGGCATGGGAACTATTCACATAAAGGTTTCAAGTGATGAATACTGATATTCATACCACACGGGTGGTCATGGCACGTTGCTAGACGTTAACCATGATCTGTGGATAAATATAATTAATTGGTTGAATTAATTATTTGTTAATTAGTTGAATTAACTATTTATTCACTGCCGGCGTGGTACTGAACCTAATGGGTCACACGCAAATGAGACACGATCGCGAAAAACCGAAAATTTATACAGAGGGGCTGCTTTTGCCAATGTCTAAAGTGTTGGACCATAGGTTTTGCAAAATGCAAGTGGGCAGTTTTTGCAAAAAGGCAAAAGAGATGATTTATCATGTAATATATGAATCTATATATATACATGAATAGTTTTCGTCAGCCGTAGCCGAAAGAAAAACGAAGGAGAACGTCGACGGCGCCGCGAAGGAGAAAAGAAAACCCTACAGCCGCTAGCACGAGCTCGGGCCTTCTTCTCGTTCGAGCGCCTCCCCTCCACCACCTTCTTCTCCGACCGCAGACGACGGCGTGGGAGTTGTCCGGCAAAACGACACCGACTGACATTGCGGTATTTGGCTGACTCCTCCACCGCCTAACTGACGTCTTGGCATCGTCTCCACCAGCCGAAGGTGACGGCACGAAGCTCCGGCAGCTTCACGGTGTCTCACCATTGCGTGCAAATTGTTGCACGGGACCGAACGCAAGAACGTCCAGAAAACGGCTTGTAGTCCGGCGGCTTGAGAAGGCGACGGTAACGGAGACGAGCTGCTGAGTAGAGATAGCGCCGGCGAGCGTCGTTGGCGAGCTTCAGTCGGCGATCGGGAGCGTTTGATTTCAGCAGACGCAAAGAGGAAGAAAGCACTGTTCAAACGGGCCTCATTGGATCCGATCAAATCAGGCCCAATTTCGTTTTTAATTTGATTAAAAACGATTTCGGTTTCGCGAGCGTCTCAGCGTGGACTAGCGTTAGAGGCCGGTAATTTTCGCGGCTAATTCATCAAGATCCGAGGATCGTTACGTGGCGTGTTCGACCCGCCAAGGTACTTCGATTAAACTCGTACCGCGTTAGATGCATGATAGGATCACGTAATAAATTAATCAGATTAATTTATTATATCATGCTTATTATTTACATGCGATGTGGATGTTTAGATTATTATAGCATACCAATGTGATCCTGTATTCGGGTACACGGGGCTTTTGTATTAAAAATTTTAAATTTCCGCTGCGCATCTGATGTCGTATTGACCCCGATAACCCAACACATACATCCGAGGAAGAGTGTTCCCGGCTGCGAGTATAGGATCGTTCGAAAATATTTTTCCTGGATCAAAACAATAGGATGATAATGGTTCACCATTACTGTGTCCATTGCTCGGTAGTCAACGCTCATCTGCCACGGTATTTCCTGTCTAGGACTCGAGATTACGTAAGTGCTTGTTGGATCCATCCACCCACTGACATGTAATTCCTTTATCTTTTCGGGGATGGTTCCCAAAATCGTACTGTTGCTCAATCTCTTGCTCTGGTGAATTGATTGTCTGGAATCTTTTAGGAAGTGTTGTTATCAATTTCCTGCAAACGATGGTCAACAGAACTTGACAAACAATAGTCAAGATGGTTATTACACACTATTTCAAAGCATATTGCTACCAATAAAGATCTTGGAGTAATAAAATATATCTTGGGAATTGAAATTGCTTACTTTACCAATAAATTAGTCGTCCTACAACTTTGAATTGGGTGCTAAGCCTGTAGAAACACCGATGGACTACAAAGGAAAGTTTACTCGGAATGAAGAGCCATTGAAAAATATCGGAAGATTTCAAAGATTGGTAGGACGACTAATTTATTTGACAATTACATGGCCTGATATTGCTTTTGTTGTGAGCTATGTCGGTCGATTTATGAGTTTTCCTATTCAAGGCCATATTGATCCAGGTGGATTTTGGGTCGAGGCGTACGTGAGGCTTGTCCATAATGGGGGTTCTAGTTGACCCATTGCGGAGCAATGGTACGTACGGTGGAGAGGCTTGATCGAGGAGGCTCTTGGGTCAAGGAAGTCATAAGGTATGACTTAGAGTCCAGTGCCCCCCCATTACCAAGCATGGTGCGGGTGGACCGAACTTGTGCGGGTGCACGGGAGTGCGCGGGGAAGGCTGAGAGGCACGGCATGGGCGCGGCAAGGCGTGCCAAGGGCGCGGCATGGGCGCGGCATGGTGCAGCTGGCGCGGCATGGGGGCGGTGTAGTCGTGGCATGGGCGTGGCCAGCAGCATGGGCGCGACAGCAGCATGGGCGCGGCCAGCAGCGTGGGCGCGGAAGCTGAAGGGACGCGGGCGCGCGGGAGCGGCAGCTGAAGGGACGCGTGGCGCAAGGGAGCGCAGCTGAAGGGACGCGGGCGCAAGGGCACGAGCTGAAGTGGCGCGGGCTGTGCGGGACAGCTGCACGAGCGAGGAAGCCGAAGAGGCGCGCGTGCATGACAACTGTATGTGTGTGGAGGCCAGCGTGCGGAAGGCAGGTGCAAGGCTTGGGAGTGGCCGAGCGTGGAAGCCGAAAGGGTGCTGCCGTGGAACGTGCAATAGCAAGGTAGCCGAAGAGACACGCGTGCATGACAGATGCATGCGCGTGGAGTTGACGAAGGTAGGGCGTGAGGAAGCCCAAAAGGCGCGCATGAAGTGGCCGAGCAAGACAAGAGCTCGGCGAGGAAAGCCACTCGGGCGCGGAATGACCGGACCGGGAAAAGCTCAAGAGGTGCGGCGTCGAGTTGACCCAGGTAGTGCGGGAAGCCCAAAAAGGCGCACGGGGGGCTGAGGTGGCCGAGGAAGGAGGAAGCCTAAGAGGCACCAAGGCTCGGGAAGACCGAGTTCTGAGGAAGTCAAAGAGTCCTGCCTCCTAATTACTTTGTATTAATGCATTGTAATTAACTTCCCTTTAAATTGAAGTTGATGAAGGGGGGTGCTTGGGAGGACGCCCAGCATAAAGGTCATGGGTTGTGACCGGGAAGAGGGTCCTCGGCATGCCGAGAGGCTCCGCACGGGTGCCAAGGCTGGTAGTCAACTCTCCAGGGACGAGATCCCGGGGAAAGGAAGTTTCCAAAGGGTTGCGGTCCCAACTCTCTCAAAGAGGGAGGAGATCCGAAGAGAAGGAGGCCGGACAGGGGAGGTTCCAAGGGGTTCGGCCGGGGAGGAGTTCTTTGATGGAGGGACCCGGGAGAGGAGACCGAGAAGGGGAACCAAGGAAGGGGCGCAGATCCCGAGAGGAAGGGGCATCTTTATCCCAAGAGGGAGGGTTCCCGAGTTTGTTTTCCACGGGTTAGAGCTCGTGGGTAGAGTTTCTATGTTTTGGGTTGGATCATGTTTGTAATGTCAAGTGCGGTTTGATCAAATCTATTGAAGAGGAAACTCAAATGCTTGAGGTTGTTCAAGCTTAGTTGTTTTGCTTGGCCGGTTGTGGCTAGAAGCAATAGTTTAGTGGTTTTTGTATATTGTAATTCTTGTAATCAAAAGAATATGAGTAGTACTTTTCCACTAACATTTTGTTCCAAGTTGTCTTGTTGCTTCTCATTTTTCCTAGATCCTTCAAAATTAACCTACTTTTTCTCCGGGCAAAATTAGCCTCGAGAGCAAGTACAGATCAAATATGGATATGGTAGAACGCGTTCTTAGATTCCTCAAAGGATCCCTATGAAGAGGATTGTGGTTTAAAAACGATGGTCATCTAGTTATCATTGGGTATACTGATGCTGATTGGGCATAATATCTATAGGACAGAAAATGTATCACAGGATTTTGCACATTTGTTGGAGGGAATCTTATTTCATGGAAAAGTAAAAAACCGAATGTTGTTGCAAGATCAAGTGCAGAGGCAGAATACAGAGCTATGTCACTACGAGCGAGTTAATTTGGCTTAAAGCCTTGTTACTAGAAATGGGTTTCAATCTTAGGACTCCAATGATAATGTTCTGTGATAATCAGGCAGCACAATATATAGCATCCAGTCATGTGTTTAATGAAAGAACTAAGCACATTAAAGTTAATTGTTACTTTGTCAGAGAAAATGTTCAGGCAAAAATAATTGACACTCCGTATATTCCCAGCAAAGACCAACTAGCAGATATCCTGACAATGCCACTGGCAAAACAATCGTTTCAACATATACTGACCAAGTTGGGCTCAGTTGATATCTTCGTTCCAATTTTAGGGAAGTGTTGGAAGGAAATATCAGTATATCTTCATCATAGAAGGATATACTTACCATGTGTAATTACCTACCTTATTTTGATCTTATACTCTCATTATTGGTAGTGCATCTCTGCCGCCATCCTCATGATTTTGAGGATCGACACCGTGGTTTTTTCCCGATTAGGGTTTCCATGTGAATCACTATGTCCTTTTGTGATTCCTATTAATTTATTTTCCACAATCTCCCCTTCTCGCATGATAGGTAGCTTTGATGCCACCTTGCGCATCTTCCCTCTATCCGGTCTTATTTTTTGCACATTGACTCTATCCGACTTTGCATCTCAAACATGAAACCTTCTAGAATAAAGTTAGTATTATGCTCTATTGTGCTTCCAGAAATATTATAGCCATATTGATGCGACCTATTGGCTGCAAAAAAATTGTTAGTGTAAAAAAAAATATTTTGCCTCATTCACTTCCTCACGTGGATTTCATACAAACCACTCATGAAGAACTTATTGGCTTTTTCCCTCTGATGATGTCACCACTCTCTATAAGTTCGTATGTGAAGATACTTGAGGGTCCTAGCATGCTTGGATCTAGAGATCGAAGTTTCTCGGAATACCTCGATTTGGTGCGGAAACGGTGATCGGGTCGTGCTCACTCCCGTACTCCAGTGATGCTCAGGCGAACTCTCCGGCAATGTGGGTGACTACCAGAGACACTCACTAGTTTACTCTCTAAGTTCCTTTGGATATTGCGAATGCAACTTCTTGGCTTCCATGGACCTATCAATATGTATTTATATGTGTTTGCGGTTACCGAAACTACCTGGCGGTTACCGAAACCGCAAGACGGTTACCGAAACTAACTAGCAGTTACCGAAACCGCAAGACGGTTACCGAAACTAACTGGCGGTTACCGAAACCGCAATACGGTTATCGAACCCAATTGGATGCTTGCTTGACTCAGACTCGACTCGAGTTACATGCCAACATCTTCCACTTAAGCATCCATCAATGCTTGGATACATATATGATAAGACTCTTTATCATACTGAAAAATGGAGAGTGCGACCTGACGAGATAGAAGAGAAAGATATTATATTAATGTTATATCAAGCTACCACTCACTAACATAACTTCACTATATATCTCGTCATGTACCCCGAAACTTATATGAATTCACACAAGATCCAACATTCTTGATCCCTCAAGATTATTGAAGCAATGTTGATCTTTTATTCACATCTTTATGCTCATAGTTATTTTAAACACTAAGCTGATATAACTGTCTAGACAATGTGACGTAAATCTCTGGATGTGAACACATAGTTTCTTTCTTAGTCACATATGACAATTCATACTGACTTGACTGCTTTCTTAGACATGCTACTACAGACCGAGTCATTCTTGGTCTTTGTACACATGCTAAAGTAGCAACATCAAATCCTTACTTCATATCATAATTCTAAGTCCCAAAGGACTACAATGCAGATTTTAGAATCTACTGGGCTCACACAGCGATGAAGCAGGGATCTATTCATCACTCCCACTATTAGGTCGGTTTAGCACATACGACGATATGTATGTTATAGTAGGATTTCTCTCAATTAATGAGAAACGTGTCATATACATATATACTCCCACTATACGAGCCTTGCGCAGATAACTTCATCACACCCTGAGTTCTTCAGCTGAGTCCACAACCTCAAGTAACTACTAAGAAACTCACGCTCGGCTTTGATAAGATAAATTGGGAAAGAACAAATCTTAGGTGATTCCCAATTCTCGACTATTTCATCATATAGTCTCATCTTGATCGTATATCAAGGCGACAATTATGTATATAAATCTTTCTCTACAGTTGCTTGCACTTTGTAGTGCTAGCTATATACATTGTCTCATCCTGCGTGTTCACTAGACACCAGGGCGGTTGCCTGTGCGAGTGGGCCAACCTTATAAGCTTATTGACACTTGTCTAACAAAATATACACAATGACATCACTAAGTTGTCTAAAAAAGGCAATAATGGGGAAAGAAATAGCTCAACTTTATTCAATTTTGATGGAGATTCAATGTTCATACAGCTTAGGACAACATTATATCTTACATAAACCCATACTTCTTGTATGTTTACAGAAAACGTCATTCGGAAGAGGTTTAGTAAAAGGATCAACAACCATATCTCCAGTAGGAATGTACTTTAAAACAATCCCACCACGTGCAACTACATCTCTTATAAAGTGACATTTCTTTTCGATGTGCTTCGTCTTTCCGTGGTATTTAGGATTGTTACGTATGCAGTTGCAGCTGTGTTGTCACTATACACGACAACTGGTTCATCGCAATGAGGTGTTATATTCAAGTTTTGTAAAAAAGCCTTAAGCCAAATACCCTCTTGCACTACTGCGGTGCATGCAACATACTCAGATTCCATCATGGATAAAACAATACATGTCTGCTTTTTGCTGCACCATGATATCAAGCCTCCTCCCAGCAAGAAGGCATAACCAGAAGTTGATTTACGTTCATCTTTATCAGCACCTCCATCTGCGTCGGTGTATCTAGTCAACTTTAGACTTCCACTGTGATAACAAAAGGCTAGGTTCATTGTACCCTTAAGGTATCGAAATATCCTTTTGATATACGCTTTCTAAGACATACTCAATAATTTCTTAGAGCGATCCCTTGGATCTTTACTCATAGAATATAATCTGCCTCACCCATGTCTTTTATGTCAAACATGGAAGATAACCATTCTTTAGTAGCCTTTAGAAAATTTAAGTCGTTTCCAGCTAACAAAATGTCGTCTACATACAGCGATACTATAGAAAAACCTTATTTCTTTTATTAATATAAATATAGTGATCTTCCTCCATCATCACAAAGTCGTTGGAGGTAACGACTTCTTGAAACCGAAAATACAACTACCTAGATGATCAGTGTTATTAAAAGGCGCCTGGGCACTCGCCTAGGCGCGAAGGCGAGGCGAGGCCGCGCCTTAAGAAGGTCAAGACGAGGCGGTATTAGCAAGGCGTTACTAAGGCACTCGCCCAGGTGCCTAGGTGAGCACCCGAGGCTATGTAAGAAAATAGTGAGTTAAAAACAACGTACCATTTTTACCCTTCTCTTTTAAGGGTTGAAAAAAATTTAAATGAAGGATAAAAAAGTAAAAACAAATGAAAGAAAATATAAATGCTTGAGTTATCAAGTTATTACACGACTTGTTCTATGTCAAGTATAATTAAGCACTTAAGACTCGATATGATTTACGAGATGTTGATCCTATTCAATTGTATGATATTGATGATAGCAATGAATGGATAGTTGGAGAGATGGATGCCAATACATCCAATGCAGAAGATGAATTGGTTTTTGAGGATGACAATTTGACTTGGGAGATGTGGCAAGGGCAAGTGGAGCAGGTTTAAGGAGAGCAACAAGGAGTCATGTCTAGGTACAATCTCAAAAAAGTAAAGGAAAAGCAAAGTTTTCGAACTTAAGGGATAAAGAGATTGAAGAAGAAACTAACTCGGAAGACTCTAAAGAAGGGATTAAAGGTTATCTATCCAATGATGGTGAAGATGAATGTTTAGATGACATCTTTGATGAAGAATATGATTAGATAATTCCGTATTTGGTTATATTTTGCTTAGTTCTTTTTTTGGACATTGAATGTTAGTAGGTTGAGTAACTTTATAATTTGAAACTTGTTAGAATGTTTAATATGTATATAAGTTTTTTTTGGAATGTTTATATTTTGTTTTAATTTGTAAGTTCTATGTTATTTTGTATTTATGTATGAAACTATTTAACATGCATCTAATTTGTTGAAACCCTTGAAGAATTTAAGATATGATGTTATATTAGTTTCGTTATTTTTCTCTTATCCTAGTTCTATATTCATGATAAACTTGCATTAGCGCCTCATGTCGTCTAGGCGAGCGCCCCGTTAGCGCCTTGGCGTCTCGGACGTTTTGAGACCTTGGCGTCTTAGAGCACCTTTCGCCTTTAATAACACTGTAGATGATTGCTTCAAGCCATTAATTGAGCGTTTCAAGCGGCACACTTTGCGCTCTTGTTCAATTACTTGAAAACATTTGGGTTGATCCATATAGATCTTCTCATCTAGTTCTCCATTGAGAAAAGTTGTTTTAACATCTATTTGATGTAATTCTAGATCTAAATGTGCAACGATAGCCAGTAGAATACGAATAGACGCGAACCTCACAACTGGTGAGAAACTCTCTTCGTAGTCTATACCCTCTTGTTGGGTAAAACCTTTAGCCACTAAACGAGCCTTATATTTATCGATTGACCCATCTGCCTTTCTTTTGATTTTGAAAACCCATTTGTTTTCAATGGACTTACGTCATGGCGGTAAATCAACCAATTCCTAAACTTTATTCTGGGACATTGAGTTCATCTCATCTTTCATAGCCTCCAAACATTTGTCAAAATTTGGTGACTTTATGGCTAACTCATAAGTAGCCGTTCTTCTGCATCTACAGAAGCACACATAAAAGATTCTCCTCAATCTCATAACGACAACGGGGAATTTTTATGCGTTTTCCTCTACCATGAGGACTTTGAGGTTCCTCATAAAAGACCTCTTGTCGCTCATATAGCTCAAGGTATTTCTTAAGTTCACCAATATTTGGAAAATCATTTTCCAGAAAATTTACGTCACGTGAATCAATCTCAACCATGCCTTCATCCTGATGTTCAGCATACATCACATATCCCTTTGAGCCTATAGGATATCTTATGAAGACACACTTATTTGCTCTAGGGCCTAATTTTCTGTATTTATTGGAAGTATTGTGAACATATCCTGCACAACCCCAAGGTCGTAAACTTTTGAGATTGGGTTTCTCTCCTTTCCATAACTCATACGGAATTGAGGAAACTGATATTGAAGGGACACAATTCAATACATAAGCAGTTGTCAATAATGCATCACCCCAAAACTTAATTGGGAGATTGGCCTGAGCCATCATTGATCTTACTATGTCTAACAGTGTTCTATTCCTTCGTTTTGCAACACCATTTTGTTGCGCAGTATAAGGAATTGTCAACTGTCTCACTATTTTCTTTTCTGCACAGATTTTTTTAAATTGTTCAGAAATGTACTCTTGCCCTATATCAGTTCGAAGAACCTTAATTGTCTTTTCCTTTTGGTTCTCTACTTCAGATAAAAATCATTTAAAACAATCTAGCTTCAGATCGATGAGCCAAAAGATAAACTGAACCATATCGAGAATAATCATCGACAAGAGAGAAAATAAAATGCGGCATGACGCACTTTAACGTTCATTGGACCATAAATGTCAGAATGAATCATGTCTAAAATATGAAATGCTCTCTTTGCCTTACAAAAAAGCTTCCTGCAGGCTTTACCCGCAAGATAAGGCTCACAGATTGGCAAGTTTATTTTAGAGATAGACCCTAATAGTCTTTCCTTCGCTAATCTTGCCATCTTGTCCTGTCCAATATGACCTAGTCTAGCATGCCATTTTACAGAATCACATGGATTTGCGGAAGAAGAGGCAATAAAAGTAGCTGAACTAGCATTCTCATAAACATCAAATCCCAAATCCATTACAAAGAAATCATTAACTAACCGGCCATTGCCGTAACACACATTATCCAAGTAAATGTTTAATACAGAACCTTCGAAATGAAAGCAAAGTCTAACTTTAACATAGCTATAACCGATAGTAGATTACATCGAACACCAGGTGCATACAACACATCATGTAACAATAGGGTGTGTCCATTACACAGCTTGAGTTGGTAAGAACCAACCCCAAGGACTTAGACGTTTTCTCCATTTCCCCTTGTGACATAATAATTGCCTTTAGGTACTCGAGGTAATCCACGACCCCACACGATTCTTAGTCACGTGCTTGCGTTGCTCCTGGAGTCTAAATCCATGATGAGATTCATAAGCAACATTAACATGCGCATATACATAAGCGCAAGAATAATGAGGTTCAAGAGTTACCTTCTTCGGCTCAGTGCAATCACGAGCGAAGTGACCCTTCTTGTTGCAGTTATAGCACCTGACCTTGGCTAAAGCTTTCTTTCCACGTTTACCACGTAGGTGTTTGAAGTTTTTGCCTTTCTTCCCAGCTGGCTTTTTGGCCTTATTAGCGTGGAATTTATCTCTTTCTAGTACCAGCTGTGGCTTCAGCAACCATTACAGTCGCACGGGTCGTCTTAATACGCTCCGCCTCAAGTTCAAGATGGCGTGACATCATCAAAAGTCGTAATACCTTCATTATGAGTCAGTACCAACTTAACTCCAAACAGCATTATCAGGAAGTGAACGAATCATGCTTTGAACCTGTTAATCATGCCTTTAATTTTCTTATCATGGCAAATATCGTCCTCAGATGTTCTGTCATGGTGTGATTAGGGTTCAGCTTGTATTGGTCAAACTTAAAGCTCAACGCCCTAAGTTTGGTGACCATAGTGCCACCAAAATGCAATTTAAGCTGGTCCCACATACATTTTGCAGTTGGAAAGGTTTCAAATTCTCCTATCAGATCGTCATGCATGCAGCTTAGCATAGTAAAGCGCGTACTATGATCCTTGTTAAACCAGGACTCGTATGCTTCCATATCCCTTCGGTGTTGGGCCGTATTCCCATCCTCAGGTGGTTCCATAGTGTTAGTTAACGTATTAAGAACGTCTTTCTCATTCAGTAGATGTTGATATTTTTCTGTGGCAAATGTCATAATTATCCCCATCTAGCTTTTCATCACGAGTAAGCTCAAGGATGGTGGCCTTGGTTGCCATATCACTCTACAATGTCATATTATGCACATGTCAAAGTTAAGGGTATATTTTGTCTCTATGTGATCTTATCGTAGAATTTTATTTAATAGACTTTATCATATACGTTGTTCGAGGGTGTCACTATATAGGTCCACGATCATCACATTGTACGTAATAAAAAAAAATAAATGAAATTCATAAAGATCATGTATTGCACATAAAATATATCATTTTATATGAAGTGCCATAAAATTGAGGATATGTGTAAGACTTATTCTTACAATCACAATAGTAAAGAATGCATCACATTTAATAAAAATCAAAGTTTTGATGAAATTAAACATGTAAACTTTGTTCTATAGAAGCACAAAAGTGATACAAATCCAACAAGTTCTTTTAACTGAAATAAACCTAATACAACATACTAAGTCTGCATTAAATCTACATTCTTAGAAAAATATAACATATGAAAAAGGATTTCATACAATTTCATTCCTCCATCCTGATACGATCACGGTGCGG